>JAWHQI010000796.1:0-227573 GCA_033032865.1 Dactylorhiza incarnata | reverse complement strand
CCTGCTAATATCTGCAAAACAGAACATAATGCAGGTATAAAACTAATCCAATACGCGAGTACCTGAAGAGAACTCGCGAATACCTGCTAATATCTGCAAAACAGAAGCATAAAGCAGTATAAAACAATCCAATACCGAGTACCTGAAGAGAACTCGCGAATACCTGCTAATATCTGCAAACGAACATAAAGCAGGTATAAAACAATCCAATACGCGAGTACCTGAGAAACTCGCGAATACCTGCTAATATCTACAATAGAACATAAAGCAGGTATAAAACAATCTAATACCGAGTACCTGAAGAGAACTCGCGAATACCTGCTAATATCTGCAAAACAGAACATAAAGCAGACATACAATATAACGCGCGTACCTGAAGAGAACTCGCGAATACCTGCTAATATCTACAAAGCAGTCATAAAGCAGGTATAACAATCTAATACCGAGTACCTGAAGAGAACTCGCGAATACCTGCTAATATCTGCAAAACAGAACATAAAGCAGGTATAAAACATCTAATACGCGAGTACCTGAAGAGAACTCGCGAATACCTGCTAATATCTGCAAAACAGAACATAAAGCAGGTATAAAACAATCTAATACGCGATACCTGATGAGAACTCGTGATTCCTGCTAATATCTGCAAAACAGAACATAAGCATATAAAACAATCTAATATGCGAGTACCTGATGAGAACTCGCGAATACCTGCTAATATCTGCAAAACAGACATAAAGCGGTATAAAACAATCCAATACGCGAGTACCTGAAGAGACTCGCGAATACCTGCTAATATCTGCAAAACAGAACATAAAGCAGGTATAAAACAATCAATACGCGAGTACCTGAAGAGAACTCGCGAATACCTGCTAATATCTGCAAAACAGAACATAAAGCAGACATACAATATAACGCGAGTCCTGAAGAGAACTCGCGAATATCTGCTAATATCTGCAAAACAGAACATGAAGCAGGTATAAAACAATCTATATACGAGTACCTGATGATACCTCGCGAATACCTGCTAATATCTGCAAAACAGAACATAACAGTTATAAACAATCTAATACCGAGTACCTGAAGAGAACTCGCGAATACCTGCTAATATCTGCAAAACAGAAATAAAGCAGGTATAAAACAATCTAATACGCGAGTACCTGAAGAGAACTCGCGAATACCGCTAATATCTGCAAACAGAACATAAAGCAGATATAAACATCTAATACGCGAGTACCTGAAGAGAACCTCGCGATACCTGCTAATAATCTGCAAACAGATCATAAAGCAGGTATAAAACGATCTATATGGCGAGTACCTGAAGAGAACTCGCAATCACCTGCTAATCTCTGCAAAACAGAACATAAAGCAGTATAAAATAATCTAATATGCGAGTACCTGAAGAGAACTCGCAACCACCTGTTCATCTTCTCATATAAACATCTATAGAAAAGAGAGTTTTTTGGATGTCTAGATACAATATGGTGATATTCAACCTCATTTGTAAGCAAAAAGCTAGCATAGCACCTGTATCATATGCAAAGGAAGCAGTAATGCTCAATTGGAGCAACCACTATAATGTGGATATATAAAGATGAAACTATAAAGAGGCGACCATCAAAAGATGGGTTCATTGCTTTTAAAGATTTGAGCGACCATCGGAAGACGGGTTTGATTGCCTTTAAGATTTTGGCGACCATCGAAAGATGGGTTTGATTGCCTTTAGAGATTTTGGCGACCATCGAAAGATGGGTTTGATTGCCTTTAGAGGTTTTGGCGACCATCGAAAGATGGGTTTGATTGCCTTTAGAGATTTGGCGACCATCGAAAGATGGGTTTGATTGCCTTTAGAGATTTTGGCGACCATCGAAAGATGGGTTTGATTGCCTTTAGAGATTTTGGCGACCATCGAAAGATGGGTTTGATTGCCTTTAGAGATTTTGGCGACCATCGAAAGATGGGTTTGATTGCCTTTAGAGATTTTGGCGACCATCGAAAGATGGGTTTGATTGCCTTTAGAGATTTTGGCGACCATCGAAAGATGGGTTTGATTGCCACAACATTCACAAGCCATTTTCAACCATGTATGCATTTGAAGGAAAGAGCTAATGCAAACATAACTGAAAGAGTTTTAAGACGAGCTTTAAGACAAACCTTTCTGCCAATGAAAGTAGATCCAGCATCACTTCGAGTGAATAACCGATATTGCTAGAAAAAGATTTACAATAATATTTAAGCAACATATTCCCGCAGTTTGCCTTCTTTCGACAACTTCTCTACAAGCTTATGTAGAGCGCGACACTTTTCTGTATCATGACCCACACACATGTGGTATTGACAAAACAAGTCTTTGTGACAATTCCTATGATCAGGTCGCATGAGAGAAGGCCTTGTAAAACCAGGTTCTTGCTGGATAATCTGAAGAGCTTCTTTCATTGAGATAGTTAAAACTGTATACCTTCCTCGGAGCTTATCTTGCTTATGCGGGCGAGGAGAATTGCATGACCTGTAACTATAAGTCTGAGTTGGGATATGAGGGTTGACAAGACATAGCTCTGATTGATTTAGCTGCAGGAAACTTGGAGAAGCAGATAGATGCTCATAATCATAGCATATTTCACGTTGAGATGATAAGTTGGGAACCTTGTTCATATTCTAACAAATAGCCACGGCGATTGATAGGAAGATGACCATGAGAAGAATAATCCTTCTGTTGTTGTTGGGGCCTCTGAATTAAAGAAGCAAAATAATCGGGGTTCGGCATCCTCGGCCTTAATGAACTGATTTGCTATTTCAATAAGATGAGCATAAGATTCTGGCTCTTTCATGGTGACTTCAAACTTAAGAGGACCTTCCTGGAGACCATTAATTAAGGCATGTTTATAGAGACTTTGATCAGCATTAACAACATCAAGGATTTCTTTTTGAAAGCGATCGATGAAGTGAGCCGTGGATTCGTTATCCATTTGCTTGATCTGAAAAAGAGCTGGAAGACCTCTCTTACGTTTCCTTAAAGTGCTGAACCGCAAATAAAATTCTCTTCGAAGATCTCCGAAGCAATTGATCGATTGAGATGGTAAATGGTAGAACCAATCCAAAACTTGACCGTCAAAGGTCATGATGAGAAGTTTACACTTGATACCATCTGATAGAGCTCTTAGTGAGGTAGCTGCCTCAAAGGCTTGCAGATGAAAAAACCGGATCACTCATTCCAGAATAGACTGGCAGACGAGGCTCTTTGAAGTCATTTGGGACTACTTCCCAACGAATTTTGTATGATAATGGGGAAGGTTCTTGTTCTTCTCCTGCAGGAATTGTTAGTCTATCAACAAGGTAAGGTGGATCACCCATACTAACCTTATGAGACTCATAATTAGGAATAGAGAGTCCTGCTGCTTCAGGTTGTAACAAATGTTCTAGATGACTGCGAGAAGGCTTGTCATAAGTAGCTGCTATAGTATTAAGTTGAGAATCCACTTGTCTTTTGAGGTGGGCGATCTCTGCTAATAGGGGGTTTATGTCATCACTTTGAACAGGAACTTCAAGACGATTGGAAGGATGCTCGAGGTCTTCTGACGGATGATCCATGAAAACAGGAAATGTTGAAAGAGAAAAACTGAAATAACTTTCAAACGGAGCCGAATTTCTGAAATCCGAGAGCTAAAAAGTGCCTGAACGGGAACCCGGTTCAATTTTTGGATAGTTCGGCTCAAGACGGTCGCGTCGGGCTTTGAATTTCTGAATTCCGACACCCGGATCAAAAGTTATGGCCGTTTTAAAATTGAAGGTATTTTAGGCCAAATCTCGCGTCTTCATCGCAACTGTTCATCAACCACTCGCAATCTGAAGGCCGCGTGTTTCTGTTGAATCCAAAATTGCACCTCCACGATCTACTCGAGGGGATTGGGGGAAAAGGAGGCCGCGAGCAGCTGGTTACTTGGGTCGCGAGTGAAGAGGGGAGAAGAAGAGAGGGCCGCTAGCTTGCGGCGAGGCCAGACTTCGCCCGTCGCGGCAAAAAGCCACTCCTGCGACGGGCTTTCCCTTTATTCAATAATCTGTCTTACAACTTGCCACTTTTAGTACATGGAAATGAAATGAGTACAAGAGGATGACAGATAAGAAAGACAAGTCGCCCAGGGCTGTTTTGCTGAGGCCGCCCGGCCTGTTTCTTGAGGTCGCCCGGGCTGCTTTGTTGAGGCCGCCCGGCCTGTTTCTTGAGGTCGCCCGGGCTGCTTTGTTGAGGTCGCTCGAAAAGGCCGCAACAAGGTGCGGTCTGGCTGTTTCTAGCCGCTAGTTTTGCCCCCAACTTTGCCTGTCCTTTGTTCATGGTCGAGGGTCCTATTATAGGCTCTGGGTCGATGTCGTCACTCCGGTGATCCGGTGACTGGATCCCTACCTGCGCGGTCTGAAGGAAGAGGCCGTCCGGCTTGGCGGCCTGACGGAGGAGGCCGCCACTGCTGGGCGGTCTGACGGAGGAAGCCGCCCCTGCTGGGCGGCCTGACGGAGGAGGCCGCCCCTGCTGGGCGGCCTGACGGAGGAGGCCGCCCCTGTTGGGGCGGTCTGACGGAGGAGGCCGCCCCTGCTGGGCGGTCTGACGGAGGAGGCCGCCCCTGCTGGGCGGTCTGACGGAGGAGGCCGCCCCTGCTGGGCGGTCTGACGGAGTAGGCCGCCCCTGCCGGGCGGTCTGACGGAGTAGGGCCGCCCCTGCTGGGCGGTCTGACGGAGGAGGCCGCCCCTGCTGGGCGGTCTGACGGAGGAGGCCGCCCCTGCTGGGCGGTCTGACGGAGGAGGCCGCCCCTGCTGGGCGGTCTGACGGAGGAGGCCGCCCCTGCTGGGGCGGTCTGACGGAGGAGGCCGCCCCTACCGGGCGGTCTGACGGAGTAGGCCGCCCCTGCCGGGCGGTCTGACAGAGGAGGCCGCCCCTGCTGGGGCGGTCTGACGGAGGAGGCCGCCCCTGCTGGGCGGTCTGGCTGAGTAGGTCGCCCCTGCTGGGCGGCCTGACGGAGGAGGCCGCCCCTGCTGGGCGGCCTGACGGAGGCCACACGCCTTGGGTGATCTGAAGGAGGAGGTCGTCCCTTCTTACCATTCTGGGCGCGTCATGTATAAAAACGCCGTGAAAAAGGCCTCCTCGGAGAGGATCGCCGTTTTCTGGGTAAACATTTTCGGAATGAGCTCGGAGAACTACATTCATTGGAGCACAAGTTTTAGACATTCCAGTTCATTTAGTTGTCGATAGATAGCCGGTTGCAGCGGTAATGCGAAATTTAGCTCCAAAGGACACCTTTTCATAATGAGATAGGAGCCCTAAATCCAATGGAGAACAATTTTAACCCATTCAAGCTTGTTTAAAAGGTCGATATACAGTGGGTTCTACTGTTAATGCGAGATTTAGCTCCAAAATGACACGTAAATTTCAAAATGAAAGAATTTTAGATGCGGTTTGTAGCGAAAGTGAGATATTTAGCCCCAAATGACACTCAAACTTTAAACAGCAATAACTTTTGATCCGGTTGTCTGACTTTACCCCACAACACCTTTTCGGAATGAGCTCGGAGTACTACATTCCTTGGAGCACAAGATTTACCTATTCCAGTTCATTTAGTTGTCGATATATAGTCGGTTGCAGCGGTAATGTGAAATTTAGCTCCAAATGACACCTTTTCAGAATGAGATAGGAGCCCTAAATCTAATGGAGAACAATTTTAAAAACATTCAAGCTTGTTTAGAGGTCGATATACAGTGGGTTCTACTGGTAATGCGAGATTTAGCTCCAAATGACACATAAATTTCAAAATGAAAGAATTTTAGATGCGGTTTGTAGCGTAAGTGAGAGCTTTAGCTCCAAATGACACTCAAACATTAAACAGCAATAACTTTTGATCCGGTAGTCTGACTTTACCCCACAACACCTTTTCGGAATGAGCTCGGAGTACTACATTCCTTCGAACACAATTCTTACCCATTCCAGTTCATTTAGTTGTCGATATATACCGGTTGCAGCGGTAATGCGAAATTTAGCTCCAAAGGACACCTTTTCAGAATGAGATAGGAGCCCTAAATCCAATGGAGAACAATTTAAACCCATTTAAGCTCGTTTAGAGGTCAATATACAGTGGATTTTACTGGTAATGCTAGATTTTGCTCCAAATGACACATAAATTTCAAAATGAAAGAATTTTAGATGCTGTGTGTAGCGAAAGTGAGAGATTTAGCTCCAAATGACACTTAAAACATTAAACAGCAATAACTTTTGATCCGGTTGTCTGATTTTACCCCACAACCCTTTTCGGAATGAGCTCGGAGCAGTACATTCATTGGAGCACAAGTTTTACCCATTCCAGTTCATTTAGTTGTAGATATATAGCCGGTTGCAGCGGTAATGCGAAATTTAGCTCCAAAGGACACCTTTTTAGAATGAGATATGAGCCCTAAATCCAATGTAGAACAATTTAAACCCATTCAAGCTCGTTTAGAGGTCGATATACAGTGGGTTCTACAGGTAATGCGAGATTTTGCTCCAAATGACACATAAATTTCAAAATGAAAGAATTTTAGATTCGATTTGTAGCGAAAGTGAGAGATTTAGCTCTAAATGACACTTAAACTTTAAACAGCAATATTTTTGATCCGGTTGTCTACATTCATTGGAGCACAAGTTTTACCCATTCCAGTTCATTTAGTTGTTGATATATAGCCGGTTGCAGCGGTAATGCGAAATTTAGCTCCAAATGACACCTTTTCAGAATGAGATAGGAGCCCTAAATCCAATGGAGAACAATTTTAACACATTCAAGCTTGTTTAGAGGTCGATATACAGTGGGTTCTACTGGTAATGCAAGATTTTGCTCCAAATGACACATAAATTTCAAAATAAAAGAATTTTAGATGCGGTTTGTAGCGAAAGTGAGAGATTTAGCTCCAAATGATACTCAAACTTTAAACATCAATAACTTTTGATCTGGTTGTCTGATTTTACCCCACAACACCTTTTCGGAATGAGCTCGGAGCACTACATTCATTGGAGCACAAGTTTTACCCATTCCAGTTCATTTAGTTGTCGATATATAGTCGGTTGCATCAGTAATGCAAAATTTAGCTCCAAAGGACACCTTTTTAGAATGAGATAGGAGCCCTAAATCTAATGGAGAACAATTTTAACCCATTCAAGCTCGTTTCGAGGTCGATATACAGTGGGTTCTACTGGTAATGCGAGATTTTGCTCCAAATGACACATAATTTCAAAATGAAAGAATTATAGATGCGGTTTGTAGCGAAAGTGAGAGCTTTAGCTCCAAATGACACTCAAACTTTAAACAACAACAACTTTTGATCTGGTTGTCTGATTTTACCCCACAACACCTTTTCGGAATGAGCTCGGAGCACTACATTCATTGGAGCATAAGATTTACCCATTCCAGTTCATTTAGTTGTTGATATATAGCCGGTTGCAATGGTAATGCGAAATTTAGCTCCAAAGGACACCTTTTCAGAATGAGATAGGAGCCCTAAATCCAATGGAGAACAATTTTAACCCATTCAAGCTCGTTTAGAGGTCAATATACAGTAGATTCTTCTGGTAATGAGAGATTTTGCTCCAAAGGACACATAAATTTCAAAATGAAAGAACTTAATATGCGGTTTGTAGCGAAAGTGAGAGATTTAGCTCCAAATGACACTCAAACTTTAAACAGCAACAACTTTTGATCTGGTTGTCTGATTTTACCCCACAACACTTTTTTCGGAAAAAGCTCGGAGCACTACATTCATTGGAGCACAAGATTTACCCATTCCAGTTCATTTAGTTGTCGATATATTGC
This sequence comes from Dactylorhiza incarnata, assembly GCA_033032865.1. NCBI lineage: Eukaryota > Viridiplantae > Streptophyta > Magnoliopsida > Asparagales > Orchidaceae > Dactylorhiza > Dactylorhiza incarnata. The sequence goes on along the minus strand of JAWHQI010000796.1, from coordinate 219,759 downwards.
AGGTTGCAGTGAAAATGCGAAATTTAGCTCCAAAGGACACATTTTCAGAATAAGATAGGAGCCCAAAATCAAATGGAGAACAATTTTAACCCATTCATGATCGTTTAGAGGTCGATATACAGTGGATTCTACTGGTAATGCAAGATTTGGCTCCAAATGACACATAAATTTCAAAATGAAAGAATTTTAGATGTGGTTTGTAGCGAAAGTGAGAGATTTAGTTCCAAATGACCTAAACTTTAAACATCAATAACTTTTGATCCGGTTGTCTGATTTTACCCCCACAACAACTTTTCAGAATGAGCTCGGAGCACTACATTCATTGAGCACAAGTTTTACACAATTCCAGTTCATTTAGATGTCGATAGATAGCCGGTTGCAGCGGTAATGCGAAATGTAGCTCCAAAGGACACCTTTTTAAAATGAGATAGGAGCCCTAAATCCAATGGAGAACAATTTTAACCCATTCAAGCTCGTTTAGAGGTCAATATACAGTGGATTCTACTGCTAATGCGAGATTTTGCTCCAAATGACACATAAATTTGAAAATGAAAGAATTTTAGATGCGGTTTGTAGCGAAAGTGAGAGATTTAGCTCCAAATGACACTTAAACATTAAACAATAATAACTTTTGATCCGGTTGTCTGATTTTACCCCACAACACCTTTTTGGAATGAGCTAGGAGCACTACATTCATTGGAGCACAAGTTTTACCCATTCTAGTTCATTTAGTTGTCGATATATAGCCGGTTGCAGCGGTAATGCGAAATTTAGCTCCAAAGGACACCTTTTTAGAATGAGATAGGAGCCCTAAATCCAATGGAGAACAATTTTAACTCATTCAAGCTCGTTTAGAGGTCGATATACAGTGGGTTCTTCTAGTAATGAGAGATTTTGCTCCAAATGACACATAAATTTCAAATAGAAGAAATTTAGATGCGGTTTATAGCGAAAGTGAGAGATTTAGCTCTAAATGACACTTTAACTTTAAACAGCAATAACTTTTGATCCGGTTGTCTGATTTTACCCGACAACACCTTTTCGGAATGAGCTCGGAGCACTATATTCATTGGAGCACAAGTTTTACCCATTCCAGTTCATTTAGTTGTTGATATATAGCCGGTTGCAGCGGTAATGCAAAATTTTGCTCCAAAGGACACCTTTTCAGAATGAGATAGGAGCCCTAAATCCAATGGAGAACAATTTTAACCCATTCAAGCTCGTTTAGAGGTCGATATACAATGGGTTCTACTGGTAATGCGAGATTTTGCTCTAAATGACACATAAATTTCAAAATGAAAGAATTTTAGATGCGGTTTGTAGCGAAAGTTAGATATTTAGCTCCAAATGACATTCAAACTTTAAACAGCAACAACTTTTGATCTGATTGTCTGATTTTATCCCACAACACCTTTTCAGAATGAGCTCGGAGCACTACATTCATTGGATCACAAGATTTACCCATTCCAGTTCATTTGGTTGTCGATATATAGCCTGGTTGCAGTGGTAATGCAAAATTTAGCTCCAAATGACACCTTTTTAGAATAAGATAGGAGCCTAAAATCAAATGGAGAATAATTTTAACTCATTCATGATCGTTTAGAGGTCGATATACAGTGGATTCTACTGGTAATGCAAGATTTTGCTCCAAATGACACATAAATTTCAAAATAAAAGAATTTTAGATGAGGTTTGTAGCGAAAGTGAGGGATTTAGCTCCAAATGACACTTAAACTTTAAACAGCAATAACTTTTGATTCGGTTGTCTGATTTTACCCCACAACATCTTTTCGGAATGAGCTCGGAGAACTACATTTATTGGAGCACAAGTTTTAGACATTCCAGTTCATTTAGTTGTCGATAGATAGCCGGTTGCAGCGGTAATGCGAAATTTAGCTCCAAAGGACACCTTTTCATAATGAGACAGGAGCCCTAAATCCAATGGAGAACAATTTTAACCCATTCAAGCTTGTTTAAAGGTCGATATACAGTGGGTTCTAATGTTAATGCAAGATTTAGCTCCAAATGACACATAAATTTCAAAATGAAAGAATTTTAGATGCGGTTTGTAGCGAAAGTGAGAGATTTAGCTCCAAATGATACTCAAACTTTAAACAGCAATAACTTTTGATCCAGTTGTCTGACTTTACCCCACAACACCTTTTCGGAATGAGCTCGGAGTACTACATTCCTTGGAGCACAAGATTTACCCATTCCAGTTCATTTAGTTGTCGATTTATAGTCGGTTGCAGCGGTAATGTGAAATTTAGCTCTAAAGGACACCTTTTCAGAATGAGATAGGAGCCCTAAATCAAATGGAGAACAATTTTAACCCATTCAAGCTTGTTTAGAGGTCGATATACAGTGGGTTCTACTGGTAATGCGAGATTTAGCTCCAAATGACACATAAATTTCAAAATAAAAGAATTTTAGATGCGGTTTGTAGCAAAAGTGAGAGATTTAGCTCCAAATGACACTCAAACATTAAACAACAATAACTTTTGATCCGGTTGTCCGACTTTACCCCCACAACACCTTTTCGGAATGAGCTCGGAGTACTACATTCCTTGGAACACAATTCTTACCCATTCCAGTTCATTTAGTTGTCGATATATACCGGTTGCAGCGGTAATGCGAAATTTAGCTCCAAAGGACACCTTTTCAGAATGAGATAGGAGCCCTAAATCCAATGGAGAATAATTTTAACCCATTCAAGCTCGTTTAGAGGTCAATATACAGTGGATTCTACTGGTAATGCTAGATTTTGCTCCAAATGTAACATAAATTTCAAAATGAAAGAATTTTAGATGCGGTTTGTAGCGAAAGTGAGAGATTTAGCTCCAAATGACACTTAAACATTAAACAGCAATAACTTTTGATTCGATTGTCTGATTTTACCCCACAACACCTTTTCGGAATGAGCTCGGAGCACTACATTCATTGGAGCACAAGTTTTACCCATTCCAGTTCATTTAGTTGTCGATATATAGTCGGTTGCAGCGGTAATACGAAATTTAGCTCCAAAGGACACCTTTTTAGAATGAGATATGAGCCATAAATCCAATGTAGAACAATTTTAACCCATTCAAGCTCATTTAGAGGTCGATATACAGTGGGTTCTACCGGTAATGCGAGATTTTGCTCCAAATGACACATAAATTTCAAAATGAAAGAATTTTAGATTCGGTTTGTAGCGAAAGTGAGAGATTTAGCTCTAAACGACACTTAAACTTTAAACAGCAATATTTTTTGATCCGATTGTCTGATTTTACCCGATAACACCTTTTCTGAATGAGCTCGCAGCACTACATTCATTTGGGCACAAGTTTTACCCATTCCTGTTCATTTAGTTGTTGATATATAGCCGGTTGCAGCGGTAATGCGAAATTTAGCTCCAAAGGACACCTTTTCAGAATGAGATAGGAGCCCTAAATCCAATGGAGAACAATTTTAACACATTCCAGCTCGTTTAGAGGTCGATATACAGTGGGTTCTACTGGTAATGCGAGATTTTGCTCCAAATGATACATAAATTTCAAAATAAAAGAATTTTAGATGCGGTTTGTAGCGAAAGTGAGAGATTTAGCTCCAAATGATACTCAAACTTTAAACAGCAATAACTTTTGATCTGGTTGTCTGATTTTACTCACAACACCTTTTCGGAATGAGCTCGGAGCACTACATTCATTGGAGCACAAGATTTACCCATTCCAGTTCATTTAGTTGTCGATATATAGCCGGTTGCAGTGGTAATGCGAAATTTAGCTCGAAAGGACACCTTTTCAGAATAAGATAGGAGCCCAAAATCAAATGGAGAACAATTTTAACCCATTCAAGCTCGTTTAGAGGTCGATATACAGTGGGTTCTACTGGTAATGCGAGATTTTGCTCCAAATGACACATAAATTTCAAAATGAAAGAAATTTAGATGCGGTTTGTAGCGAAAGTGAGAGATTTAGCTCTAAATGACACTTAAACTTTAAACAGCAATAACTTTTGATCCGGTTGTCTGATTTTACCCCACAACACCTTTTCGGAATGAGCTCGGAGCACTACATTCATTGGAGCACAAGATTTACCCATTCCAGTTCATTTAGTTGTCGATATATAGCCGGTTGCAGTGGTAATGCGAAATTTAGCTCGAAAGGACACCTTTTCAGAATAAGATAGGAGCCCTAAATCAAATGTAGAACAATTTTAACCCATTCAAGCTCGTTTAGAGGTCGATATACAGTGGGTTCTACTGGTAATGCGAGATTTTGCTCTAAATGACACATAAATTTCAAAATGAAAGAATTTTAGATGCGGTTTGTAGCGAAAGTGAGAGATTTAGCACCAAATGACACTCAAACTTTAAACAGCAACAACTTTTGATCTGGTTGTCTGATTTTATCCCACATCACCTTTTCGGAATGAGCTCGGAGCACTACATTCATTGGAGCACAAGATTTACCCATTCCAGTTCATTTAGTTGTCGATATATAGCCGGTTGCAGTGGTAATGCGAAATTTTGCTCCAAAGGACACCTTTTCAGAATAAGATAGGAGCCTAAAATCAAATGGAGAACAATTTTAACCCATTCATGATCGTTTAGAGGTCGATATACAGTGGATTCTACTGGTAATGCAAGATTTTGCTCCAAATGACACATAAATTTTAAAATGAAAGAATTTTAGATAAGGTTTGTAGCGAAAGTGAAAGATTTAGCTCCAAATGACACTTAAACTTTAAACAGCAATAAGTTTTGATCCGGTTGTATGATTTTACCCCACAACATCTTTTCGGAATGAGCTCGGAGAACTACATTCATTGGAGCACAAGTTTTAGACATTCCAGTTCATTTAGTTGTCGATAGATAGCCGGTTGCAGCGGTAATGCGAAATTTAGCTCCAAAGGACACCTTTTCATAATGAGATAGGAGCCCTAAATCCAATGGAGAACAATTTTAACCCATTCAAGCTTGTTTAAAGGTCGATATACAGTGGGTTCTACTGTTAATGCAAGATTTAGCTCCAAATGACACATAAATTTCAAAATGAAAGAATTTTAGATGCGGTTTTTAGCGAAAGTGAGAGATTTAGCCCCAAATGACACTCAAACTTTAAACAGCAATAACTTTTGATCTGGTTGTCTGACTTTACCCCACAACACCTTTTCGGAATGAGCTCGGAGTACTACATTCCTTGGAGCATAAGATTTACCCATTCCAGTTCATTTAGTTGTCGATATATAGTCGGTTGCAGCGGTAATGTGAAATTTAGCTCCAAAGGACACCTTTTCAGAATGAGATAGGAGCCCTAAATCCAATGGAGAACAATTTTAACCCACTCAAGCTTGTTTAGAGGTCGATATACAGTGGGTTCTACTGGTAATGCGAGATTTAGCTCCAAATGACACATAAATTTCAAAATAAAAGAATTTTAGATGCGGTTTGTAGCGAAAGTGAGAGATTTAGCTCCAAATGACACTCAAACATTAAACAACAATAACTTTTGATCCGGTTGTCTGACTTTACCCCACAACACCTTTTCGGAATGAGCTCGGAGTACTACATTCCTTGGAACACAATTCTTACCCATTACAGTTCATTTAGTTGTCGATATATACCGGTTGCAGCGGTAATGCAAAATTTAGCTCCAAAGGACACCTTTTCAGAATGAGATAGGAGCCCTAAATCCAATGGAGAACAATTTTAACCCATTCAAGCTCGTTTAGAGGTCAATATACAGTGGATTCTACTGGTAATGCTAGATTTTGCTCCAAATGACACATAAATTTCAAAATGAAAGAATTTTAGATGCGGTTTGTAGCGAAAGTGAGAGATTTAGCTCCAAATGACACTTAAACATTAAACAGCAATAACTTTTGATCCGGTTGTCTGATTTTACCCCACAACACCTTTTCGGAATGAGCTCGGAGCACTACATTCATTGGAGCACAAGTTTTACCCATTCCATTTCATTTAGTTGTCGATATATAGCCGGTTGCAGCGGTAATGCGAAATTTAGCTCCAAAGGACACCTTTTTAGAATGAGATATGAGCCTTAAATCCAATGTAGAACAATTTTAACCCATTCAAGATCGTTTAGAGGTCGATATACAGTGAGTTCTACTGGTAATGCGAGATTTTGCTCCAAATGACACATAAATTTCAAAATGAAAGAATTTTAAATTCGGTTTGTAGCGAAAGTGAGAGATTTAGCTCTAAATGACACTTAAACTTTAAACATCAATATTTTTAGATCCGGTTGTCTGATTTTACCCGATAACAACTTTTCGGAATGAGCTCGCAGCACTACATTCATTGGAGCACAAGTTTTACCCATTCCAGTTCATTTAGTTGTTGATATATAGCCGGTTGCAGCGGTAATGCGAAATTTAGCTCCAAAGGACACCTTTTCAGAATGAGATTGGAGCCCTAAATCCAATGGAAAATTTTAACACATTCAAGCTCATTTATAGGTCGATATACAGTGGGTTCTACTGGTAATGCGAGATTTTGCTCCAAATGACACATAAATTTCAAAATAAAAGAATTTTAGATGCGGTTTGTAGCGAAAGTGAGAGATTTAGCTCCAAATGATACTCAAACTTTAAACAGCAATAACTTTTGATCTGGTTGTCTGATTTTACCCCACAACACCTTTTCGGAATGAGCTCGGAGCACTACATTCATTGGAGCACAAGATTTACCCGTTCCAGTTCATTTAGTTGTCGATATATAGCTGGTGCAGTGATAATGCGAAATTTAGCTCCAAAGGACACCTTTTCAGAATAAGATAGGAGCCCAAAATCAAATGGAGAACAATTTTAACTCATTCATGATCGTTTAGAGGTCGATATACAGTGGATTCTACTTGTAATGCAAGATTTCGCTCCAAATGACACATAAATTTCAAAATTAATGAATTTTAGATGTGGTTTGTAGCGAAAGTGAGAGATTTAGCTCCAAATGACACTTAAAATTTAAACAGCAATAACTTTTGATCCGGTTGTCTGATTTTACCCCACAACACTTTTTCAGAATAAGCTCGGAGCACTATATTTATTGGAGCACAAGTTTTACACATTCCCGTTCATTTAGTTGTCGATAGATAGCCGGTTGCAGCGGTAATGCGAAATTTAGCTCCAAACGACACCTTTTCATAATGAGATAGGAGCCCTAAATCCAATGGAGAACAATTTTAACACATTAAAGCTTGTTTAAAAGGTCGATATACAGTGGGTTCTACTGTTAATGCGAGATTTAGCTCCAAATGACACATAAATTTCAAAATAAAAGAATTTTAGATGCGGTTTGTAGCGAAAGTGAGAGATTTAGCTCCAAATGACACTCAAACTTTAAACAGCAATAACTTTTGATCCGGTTGTCTGAATTTACCCCACAACACCTTTTCGGAATGAGCTCGGAGTACTACATTCCTTGGAGCACAAGATTTACCCATTCCAGTTCATTTAGTTATCGATATATAGTCGGTTGCAGCGGTAATGTGAAATTTAGCTCCAAAGGACACCTTTTCAGAATGAGATAGGAGCCCTAAATCCAATGGAGAATAATTCTAACGCATTTAAGCTTGTTTAGAGGTCGATATACAGTGGGTTCTACTGGTAATGCGAGATTTAGCTCCAAATGACACTTAAACTTTAAAAGCAATAACTTTTGATCCGGTTGTCTGACTTTACCCCGCAACACCTTTTCGGAATGAGCTCAGATTACTACATTCCTTGGAACACAAGTCTTACCCATTCCAGTTCATTTAGTTGTCGATATATACCGGTTGCTGCGGTAATGCGAAATTTAGCTCCAAAGGACACCTTTTCAGAATGAGATAGGAGCCCTAAATCCAATGGAGAATAATTTTAACCCATTCAAGCTCGTTTAGAGGTCAATAAACAGTGGTGTTTGCCCGGAAAACCGCTTCTCGGGTTGGACCATTAGCAGACCGCTCGAACTCCTGGGTCAGGCCGCTGGGTCCCGGGATCAGCGGTTCCCAGTTCAAGAAGGGCCAGGCCGGGCGGCCTGGTGTCATTTCCGGATCGCCCCCAAAGGGAGAAGATCGTCAAGAGCTAAGGCAAAAAGTTCATCCGCAGTCTCAGCTAGAAGGCCGCGCGGGTTGTCCCATAGAAACTCGAGGTTCCAGCCCCGAAGAACAAGCCGGGGCTCCAGATCAAAGGCTATCCGAGTTACCTTGTGAAAAAACGGCTAAGTCATGACCAGAAGGCAGACCGCAGCCTCAATCTCCAGGCCGCTCGGTCTGCATCATTGACTTAGTCCCGGTATCCTCAGCCTCAAGTCAGACGGGTAGGGAAGGCAGGCCGTCAGGTCGCGCGGCCTCTTTCTTTTTTCTTCTTTATGCATCCCGTCACCGCTTGCCCGTTTCTCCTGTACCCGGGCAGGAGGTTATTTTATCCCTGCCCATTCGGGCAGGCCCCCAAGCCTATAAATAGGGGGCGGCACTGTTCACAAGACACACACACTCGAATCGAAGAGCTCGCTTGTCGGAGCTCCGGTCTCGAGTTTCTGGTCTCGCGAACTGTTTGACCGGCCGGCTTCTGCTTTCCTGCACTTGTAACCACTACTTTTCAATCAAAGGAAAGCCCGTCGCAAGAGTGGCATTTGCCGCGGCGGGCGAAGTCCGGCCTCGACCGCTGCTAGCGGTCTAAATTCTCTAACCAAATAGTAACCGATAATCCGCAGCCCTCGATTTTCTTCGTGAGCGCACTTTTGAATCGAACAGAAACACGTGACCTTCAGATCGCGGACTATCAGCGAAATCTTTGGTTCAGAATGTCAGACCGCCAGTTCCCTCCAAGAGACCGGTCCGATCATAGCGATGACTCCCTGTGGGAGGCTCTGGAGCAAACTAAGAGAGAAGCCGACCAGGCTCAGAAAGCAACTGATCAGCGTCTGGACGCGATCAGTCAGGCTCTAGCTCTGCTAACCAAGCGGTTAGCCCCCCAACAGGCCGCGGTTAACCCGGCCATGACCCCTGTTCTACCTCCTCCACCTCCATACCCATTTGCGCAGGTCGCTCACTCCCAACCGCCACCAGAAGGTTCTGCGGATCGGCAGAATTTCTACCAAGAGGCCGCGCGCTGTATGCCGGCTCGAGTCCTTGACTTCCAGGGGGCGGCTTCTCAGGCCGCTCGCTTTTCCTATCCGCCTGAGGTCGCCGCCTACCAGTCCTACCCGGCCGGAGCACCTGCCCGCTCCTATCAGGCGGCCTGTCCGCAAATGACCGCAGCAGAGATCCCCTACCACCCTGCTTTTTCTCTATACGAGGATGCCGAGGAGAGTTCTCCCTTCACGGATGAGATCTGGGGAGAGCCGGCTCCGAATAACTTTCGAGAACCACGCTTATCAACATATGGTGGGGAGTCCGATCCGGCAATTCATCTTCAAGCGTTTGAATCGGCTGTTGCTCTGAGGACCATCACTGATGCAACTAAGTGTAAGCTCCTGGTGACGTCCTTCGATGGACAAGCCAGAGAATGGTTCTATGGATTGCATCCTCGATCCATTAGATGTTTTGCAGAACTGCGTAGAGAATTTCTGCTTCGATTCTCTACCTCGAAAAAGAGGAAGAACGGTCCGGCAGCCCTATTTGAGATACGGCAGCAGGAAAACGAAACGTGGGCCCGCTTCGTCGACCGTTTCCAAAGGGAGATAATGGAGGTGCAAAACGTCGATCCAGAGTTATATAGGGTCGCTCTGATGCATGGCCTCAGGGAGGGGCCGCTGAAATTTGAAGCTCAAATCAGGGAGCCAAAAACATACCAGGAGATGATTAGTCTGGCTAACAAATTTATCAGGGGAGAAAAGACTAATCCTGGTTATGTTGCCAAATTGCTCAGCAATAACGATCAGTTTAATCCCGCATCAACTCATCAGCAACGTTACAATCATCCATCTCGGCCTGATTTCGAACCCCGGGCTCAGAGGGGGAGGAATCTTAAGCCTAAACAACCATTCCTCGGCCATCAACGGTTTCAAGATCAGAAACCGCCGTTGGCCATCGCACCCACTCAACCCATGGGAGCTCCGCAAATAATGCCTGTATATCTGCCGCAGTACATCGCACAACCATCCCCAACTATCCCATCCATCCGATATGATGAATCTCAGGAGTCGTTCACCCCTCTCAACGTCACCATGAACGAGGTCGTGCAGATTCTCCAAAAGAGGCCTGACTTCAAGAGGCCTCCTCCCTTGAAATCAGAAGTTCGCAACCGGAACCCTAACTTTTATTGTGAATATCATAAAGAGGAAGGGCATCAGACTAAGGATTGCCGGGCCCTCCGGTGGTTGATAGAGAAGCTCCTGAAAGAAGGGAAGCTCCGAGGGTTGATTCGGCAAGAAACCCCGGTTGAGCCGCGAACCGAGAAGAAGAAGGAAGTTGTCGAAGTGACCTGGGAGTGTGCTGATGTGGAAGAGGCAGGTTGCTATGGGGATATACATCCCACAACCAAGTGTATAGAGGTGAATGACGTTGGCCCTCTTGGCAACGTCTATTGCATTCATGGTGGGGCAGGAGTAGAATCTTCTCGGAAATCTAGCATCGGGAGAGTTACGAAGCAAGAAGTGGCAGTCGCCTCCACTTCTACTCCAGAAAGGGCGGTCGTTACCTTCGGCCAAGAAGATCTTTCCCCAAATGCAAATCCTTTTGATGATGCAGTGGTGATAAAGGCGGTTATTGAAAACTACACCGTGCACAAAATTCTGATTGATACCGGCAGCTCAGTTAATCTCATTTTCCGTGAAACATTCGAAGCCCTTAAAACTGGAAAGTCTTTACTCTCCACGGAAGGGCCCCTCTATGGCTTCTCGGGAGAGAAGAAGGAAGTGGAGGGGTGCGTAAAGCTTTTGGTATCGCTGGGGGGTATAACAAAGCTGATAAACTTCGTGGTGGTGGAAGCCCCAAGCAGCTACTGTGCAATTTTCGGAAGGCCAATTCTGAACGCTTACAGAGCGGTAGTATCTACTTTCCATTTGGCCTTGAAGTTCGCCGTTGAGGGGCGTCAATATCGGATCCGGAGTGATCCAAGGGTTGCTCGCGAATGCTATGTAAAGACAGTTAATGTGATCACCGAGGCACCACTTCACAAGGCTCAGAATGACATCTACGAGGTGTCCAAGCTCCCTGAGGAAATCAAAGAAAGCACAGAGCGGAAAGGAGTTTACCTGGAACCTGCCCAGGAGATCCAAGAAGTCCCCATTGCTGAAGGGGAAGAGAAGAAGCTGATCATCAACGCCGAGCTGTCGGAAGAGGAAAAAGCTCAACTAACCTCCTGCCTGTTGGAGAACTTGGACATCTTCGCCTGGTCAGCGGAGGACATGCCTGGGGTAGATCCAGACGTAGCATGCCATCACCTCAACGTCTCTCCTGAATTCAAGCCGATCCAACAAAAGAAGAGGGAGGTGGCAACAAAGCTGGCATTGCCCATCAGAGAGGAGGTTTCCAAACTCCTAAAAGCGGGCTTTATTTTTGAAATTCAATATCCAACGTGGATGTCAAACATTGTAATGGTTCCAAAATATGGTGGGAAGTGGCGCATGTGCGTGGACTTCACAAAGCTCAATAAAGCGTGCCCCAAAGATTGCTATCCCTTGCCTCGGATAGATGTTTTAGTAGATTCCGCGGTAGGATATAATTTCATGAGCTTTCTAGATGCATTTTCTGGTTATCACCAGATTAAGATGCATAAACCTGATATCCCGCAAACATCCTTCATTACCAATGATGGATGTTATTGTTATCTTGTCATGCCCTTTGGGCTCAAAAATGCGGGGGCGACATATCAGAGGATGATGGACACAGTATTCAAAAAACAGAAAGGGAGAAATCTTGAAGTATATGTAGACGATCTTCTTCTAAAAAGTAAAACTTTTTCAATCCATCTGAAAGACCTCGTAGAGACGTTCGCTACTCTGCGGAGGTTCAAATTAAAACTAAATCCTTTGAAATGTGTGTTTGGGGCCAACAAAGGAAAATTTTTGGGACACCTTCTCACTCCTAATGGCCTCGCGCCAAACCCAGATAAAGTAAAGGCCATCCTAGACATGACCCCTCCTCGCAATCCGAAGGAAGTGCAGCAACTTGGGGGGAGGTTGGCAGGATTGAGCCGATTCATTTCCAAGTCAGGGGATAAAAGCGCTCCATTTTTCAAAACACTTAGGGGAGGATCTAAGTTCGAATGGAGTGAAGAGTGCGATAATGCTTTCGAACAGTTGAAAAAGCAGTTAACCTCAACCCCTCTTCTTCAAAGCCCTCGCGAAGGGGAAACACTATCCTTATACTTGGGAGTGGGCCCAGATGCGATAAGCTCTGTCCTGGTGCGGGAAGAAAAAAAGAAGCAGTTTCCTATATATTATGTCAGCCACATCCTCAAAGATGCGGAAACTAGATATTCAATCTTGGAGAAATTAGCCTTGGCTTTGGTCATGTCATCACGAAGGCTCCGCCCCTATTTTCAGGCTCATCCCATTCAGGTGGTCTCGGACCATCCACTAAAGAGCATCTTGGAAAAGCCGGATCATTCAGGAAGGTTGGCCAAATGGGCAATCGAGCTAAGCGAGTTCGAAATGTTATACATTCCCAGAACGGCAATAAAGGCACAAGTATTGGCAGATTTCTTGGTAGACACGATGGAGTCTAATCCAGAACAAGTAGTGCAATCTCCCTTGGCTTGGATCATTTATGTGGATGGGGCTTCTGGCAGAAACTCCGTGGGAGCCGGAGTGGTTCTGATCAGTCCAAATGGCATCAGGCTGGAGCAGGCTATCAAATTCTTCTTTTCAGTTACAAATAACCAGGCCGAATACGAAGCATTCTTGGCCGGCTTGAGACTCGCGAAGGAGCTTGGGATAGAACACGTTCATGTGAAAACTGATTCTCTTGTGATGGCTTCGCAGGTTCTAGGGAATTATGAAACAAGAGAACCGATATTGAGAAAGTATCTATTTTTAGCTAAGAAAGAAATTGGGAGATTCAAATCCTTCATTATCGAACACATTCCGAGAACACAGAATGAAGAGGCAGACGAATTGTCAAAGTTTGGTCTTCCATCAGGAGGGGTGACCTCAGAACTCTTTCGTCCAGCAATAGATGAGACAGAGGAAGAGGAGCTCATGCAGATCGATCAGCATCCTTCCTGGAAAGACCCCTATGAATTGTTTCTGTCAAAAGGAGAGTTTCATTCATCAATCAGGGACAGAAATAGATTCAAAAGAAAGGCAGCCTACTACTACTTGATGGCAGGAGTCCTGTATAGGAAAACTCTGATTTCTCCCTCAGCGCGATGTGTCTCAGAAGAAGAAATTCCGATCATACTTCAGGAAATTCATTCAGGAGAGTGTGGTAGTCATTCAGGAGCGAAGACTTTGGAGAAAAGGATCTTGCGGCAGGGATATTTCTGGCCGACCATGAGGAAAGATGCTGAAGCATTTGTCAGGCGATGTGTCCAGTGCCAAAAGTTCGCTCCTCTTCAACATTTGCCTGCTCAGTCGCTCAGGTCGATAACCGCGTCGTGGCCCTTTGCAGTATGGGGAATGGATCTTATGGGACCCTTTCCGATGGCCAGCAGTCAACGCCGTTTCATCCTTGTAATAATCGACTATTTCAGTAAGTGGATTGAGGCAAAAGCGCTGGCGAAAACAACAACTCAAATTGTCAAAAACTTCATCTGGGGGGAAATAATCTGCCGGCATGGAATTCTGTTAGCAATTGTTACCGATAACGGTCCACAGTTCAACAATTCCGAGATGAAAAGCTTCTGCGATCAGGCGGGAATTGATCTGCGATTTTCCTCAGTACATCATCCCAGGACCAATGGTCAGGTGGAAGCAGCGAACAGGCAAATCCGACAGCTCTTGATGAAAAGGGTCTTAAATCAAAAAGGGAATTGGGCGGACCAGCTTCCTTCCATCCTTTGGACTCTTCGTACTACGCCATCTTCAGCTACAGGGGAGACGCCGTTCAAACTATCTCATGGCTCAGAGGCCGTTGTTCCCGTAGAATTTGAAGTGGTCACTCCAAGGGTTATGTATGCAAAAGAGGGAGGAGAATCATGGATGGATGAAAATGATGAGGCTATGAGGTATAGTTTGGATCTGATCGAGGAGCTTCAAGACGAGGCAACTATCAGACAGGAGGAAGTTAAAAGGAGGATGGCAAAATATTTTGACAAGAACGTCAGAGTAAAGCAGTTCGCAAGCGGTGATTTGGTATTAAAGAAGGTAGATGCTGCAGCCAGGTCTGGTAATGTTGGAAAGCTGGATCCTAATTGGGCAGGACCTTTTATCATCAAAGAAGTATTAAAGAACGGGGCCTACCGTCTCCACACCAGTGAAGGGGAAGACATCCCGCGTACTTGGAGCGGTGACGATCTTAAACGATTCTATCCTTGAATTATCTCTTTTATTCTCTACATCTCTTTTGGTATTAAATGAAAAGCCCTATACTGACACCTCTTCTTGTCTGATGGTTCTCTACATTGTGAATGTAAATATACATATCTCACTCCCCAAACCTCTGAGATATCGCCGAATTCTGCTCGAACCCCCTCGGATTGTAGTCATAGCGTAAAACCCACCAAGACCATGTGATGCGGGGAGTTTTCGCACACATGTAGTGGTAGCTTGCCAATTCCGCTGCGGAGGTCTTCAGAATTTTGGATCCCGGCCGATATCTGACACACCCCTGCATCAAGGGAGGTCTAGGTGATTGTCAGCTCTATCATGCCCCGAAGGGATATAGTTACAGCTTTGATGATCTTTCTGAGGAAAGCAATGTTCGCCGCCGAGGCCCACCTGCCCAACTGATCATCATAGTCTGTGACCATCGAATACTCTTAGGTACTCTCGAAACGGTGCCTAGTTGGGCCCACAACCGAGTTGATCTCTCTGAGGAAAGCAATGTTCGCCGCCGAGGCCCACCTGCCCAATTGATCAACTCAGCTTGTAACCCTAGGCAAGAGAGCGGATGAGTCGTTTACAGCTCTTATGACCACTTGAGGAAAGTAATGTTCGCAGCCGAGGCCCACCTGCCCACTTGGTCATTTGAGTCTGTACATACCTTTTTTATTCTTTCTCTACAGGGAGGCATTTGCCTCTTATGGTTTCTTGTATAAGAACAATTCGAGGAAGATTTGGTTAAAACAGGTGCAGGTGTTCGTCTACCCTAATAAAGGGTTATGATATTAAGACCGTGCGGTCTGAACATCCAAACCGAACGGTCTGATTGGATATAAGTTGGGATATTTCCTGGCAATTATATAATGACCCGAGTGGTTATCCAACCGGGCGGCCTTATCAATTTTTTAATTGGGTATCTCCGGAACCGATCATCTATTACCCGGGTGGCATTCAAGCTGGGCGGGTCCATTCATCTTTTATAAGTTGATATTTCGGGAACTAATATATATAATTGCTCGGATCTCATTCTGGCCGGACGGTTTTATCTATCCATCCTTTAATAAGTTGGATGTTTTTAGATTTAGTCATATGATTATCAGGATTGTGTTCTAGCCGGGCGAATCTGTCTGTCTTTAAACTAAGTTGGAAATCTTCGAAGCTGATCATCTATTACCCGGGTGGCATTCAAGCCGGGCGGGTCCATTCATCTTTTATAAGTTGATATTTCGGGAACTAATATATATAATTGCTCGGATCTCATTCTGGCCGGACGGTTTTATCTATCTATCCATCCTTTAATAAGTTGGATGTTTTTTAGATTTAGTCATATGATTATCCGGATTGTGTTCTAGCCGGGCGAATCTGTCTGTCTTTAAACTAAGTTGGATATCTCCAAAGCTGATTATCTGATTGTCCGGGTTGCATTCAAACCGGGCGGGATCATCCATCCTTTATAAAGTTGAATATTTCTGGAGCTAATTATATGATCGCTCGGGTTACATTTTGACTGAATCGGAACTATCTATCTCTCCATTCTATCAAGTTGTATTTCTGGATCTGGCTATATGATCCGGGTTGAATTTTAAACCGACCGGTCACTATCTATTCCTGAATGAATAGTCGAAATTGGATATTTCTGGATCTGAATATATGGTCGCTCGGATTGTGCTCTAACCGACCAGGTTAAGCTATTTCTTAGCGAAAATTATCTCTAGACACAATGGATTACTCGCCAGGACTGAATTCGAACCGCGTGAAAGTTGTTCATTATTTATAGCAGCAAGTATAAAGTATCTTCAAATGAAAAGAAGCCGCGCGGTCCGAATTTTAGTCGCATGAATCTATCTGTTATGGTCTATACCGATTAGAAATCGAATATCCTAAGATCCAAATAAATAATCGTGCGGGTTGGACAAAGGATCGTCGAAGACAATCAATCATCACTTATGCTCGGACCAGGATGTCCGCGCGGTTAGAACGAAAAGAGCAAAAGAAAAGAAAAAGGGAAAAGACAAGGTATCAATCACGAGTAAGTAGTAACAGAAGGACGGCCAGACAGGTAAAAATTTCTATTCATTTCTTCAAAATATGTTAAAACAAAATATTGACCGCCCGGCTAACAAAAAGAAACCGGCGGTTACAAAAGTTAAAATCAAAACGAAAGCACTAGTCTGCCGATTCTTTCTTCTTCTTCTTGACAGGAGAATTTGAGTCCGCACCATCGATGTCAGCCTCCGGCGAATAACCTTCGCTTAATGAGGAGGAGCCGGATGAACTGCTGTCACTAGACCGCCCGGTCTTGCTTGCAGAACCGGTGGTTCCAGAGGACAAGCTGTCCTCGTCGTCGTCGTCGCTGGCATCACCATCCGCGTCGGCTTCTTCAGCAGCTTCACCACTTCCATCGCCTCCTTGATGGAGCACGATCTCCCTGCCCGCGTCGGCCTCGGCCTCCTCGCCTACCTTGGATTTTCCTTTTTTCCTTCGGCTGATTTCATCAAGTTGGACCTTCAAGGCGGGGAAGAGGTCGGAGAAGGTGGTTCCATCAAATCCTTCACACAGACCGCCCCGGTCACCTATGAGACCCAAGGCTTTGTCGATCCCCTGGGCCACATGAGGCAGCACCTCATCTTGGAAGGCCGGGTTGGTCACCTCATATTGCTTCTGCAAGAAGAGGAAAAATGAATTAGGCCGCTCGGGCTAAACAAAGGGAACCGCGTTGTCTTTTGAGAAACTCAACGCCACGACTTCTTGAAGCCGCGCGTTCTCCTCTCGAAGCCGCGTATTCTCCGCAGCCTGCTCCTCGTACTTCTTCTCCAGGTGTTTCTGAACAGAAACTAGCCGCTTATACGCCAGGGCCATGAAGTGGTTGGCCGAAAACCCCCAGGCGCCGGCTTGAGCCGCTAGCCGGGGGAGCTCTTCTTCAGGGGTTCTCATCAGCCTCCTTAGGGTCTTTCGACCATACAAGGCGGCCCCAGCGGCTAGGGCATGGCGTTCAATTTTGTCGCTCCCCCATGGAGGAAGAGCGGTGGATACCCGGATCTGGCTTCCATCCCTATGCCAAAGGACGGTCGGATTGCCCTGCAGATCGGGCGGGTTTCCACAAGAACGAAGGAGTTCGTAGTCGTCAGGAGAGGTCTGGCCCTCTTCTCCCGAGGATTGCGACCTGTTTCGCCGCTGCCTCTTCTCCCTTTGAGTCAAAACCGGGACGACTGGCGTGACCGGCTTGTTCGCAGGGACGGCGTGGGCAGCTGTAAAGAGAAAACAAAAGTGTAAATAACGAAGTCCGCGCGGTTACATACAGGCGGTCTAAAAGAACTTACTATGCTCAGGGAGGATATCCTCCAGCTCCGAGAACAGCGGGATGTAGTGGTTGATATCCAACCGCTCGTTCTCAAGGAACGCGAAGGTGTCCGCCTCAATCTTTCCAACCTGAGGGATCTGGAAAACTTCTTCCCCTCGGACTTGCGGGTTGGTCTGCAACAGTCCGAAGTTGCCTTCGAGCATTACGAACCGCTCCGACCAGTCGGAGACTTTGTTCGCCAAATTGACGATCTTCAACCCATGGCAGCCGAAGTAGAGGTGCCCCCTGTAAGTTGAAGTCCCCGAGTCGGAGGCAGCCCGCACCGAGAAGAACTTTCTGAATAGGTCGAGGGAGAACCTGATCCGCTCGAACCGCAGGTACGAGATGAAACTATATATGGAGGCGATGGAGTTCGGTGGAAGTTGACCGGGTACGACCCCGTAATGGTCGAAGATGGCTATGACTTCAAGCGGCAGTGGAAACTTGAAGCCATATTCGAAGTGGTCGACCGGGATAGCTATCTGGTGCGGATTGGAAGAGTTAATCCGCTCATCGCGTAGAGGAAGCCGCGCGAGTAGATTACTCCCTGCCATGTGTTTTGCGATGAAATCGTCCAGTTCGCTCTGAGTAAGGCGGCATTCCGGATGGTCCCCCGAATGGAATGCTAAGGCCGCATCAGCTCGGACGGCTTTAACTTTAACAGGTCGCTGCGACTTGTTCTTGGATCGCGCCATCCGGAAATCGTGAGAATGACTTCGAAGAATTCCCTACTTATAGATTTCTATGATCTGTGAATAGTAAAATCATATCGCGACTATACATTCTAACCGCGCGGTCAATGACCTAAGTGGTTAGATTCACCAGAAAAATAAAAGAAGCAAAGGCATCCAGGAAAACAGAAGCAAGCATACATCACAGATCGAGCGACCTGAAGTCGGTTCGAATAAAGCATGAGATCTAAAACAGAACACAAAGTATAGCGGTTAAATAAGAGACCGCACGAGTTATCCAGAATACAAGACAAAGAACATTGTTCAAACCAATAAGCCACGCTTATAGTACAAATTGTTCTCAAAGGCCGGTCACGGCTGACGGCGTTCTGGGGAGACATCCTCTCTGTGAAGTCGCGCGACCTGGTCACTGGTTGTGTTCAGAAGAGAGTAAATCTGGCTTGTATGATAATGAAGGTGGTTGATTGTGCTATGAAGCCGCCCGGCATCCCTTTCGACCCGCGTAGCGGCAATCATACGGGGGGTTGCGGCGGCCTCGTCAATCATTGGATCAGCCGCCCGGACTGGGGGAGGATTCGAGCCCGCTCCAATAGTCGGGCGGCTAACAGCTACCACCCCATCGTTCATATTTCGCCGACCAGCGGCGACTTCTCTGGTTAACCGCAGGAATTTATCCTGGTAATATTTCGAGTCGCTCTCAAATTTAGCAGAGGCTCTCTTCTCCTTCTCCAGTTGAGCGGTTAGAGCAGCTCGCGTAGCCACCACTGCTGCCCGCGCGGCCTCAAGCTGAGTCTCCAGGACTTTCTCCTTTTCTGAGCCGGATTTCCTGTTGATCTCCGACTGCGCCTTCAGCGCCTCTTCAGCCTTCTTCCTCGCAATCTGCTCAGCCTCCAGAGCGGTCCGAGTGGCGGCCTCCCGGTCTTCTACCTCCTTCAAGCGGGCTCTCAGGTTGACCAGATCTTCCTCGAGATGGTCAAACAGCTGCAGTCCTTCCGGCAAAGTCGTTGCACTGGTTGGAATCAGTGGAACTAACGGAGGCGGGCTGGCCTCAAGGTCGCCCGGCTTCGTAACCTGATCCACGCTATCTGAAAGAAGCCGCTCGGTTATGAAAAGTAAGAGCATGCAACGCCATATATATATATACAAATGAATATAAATACAAGAGCAGTGCCTGGACGGACAGGCCACTTAGACCGTTCCGGATTCATCCTCTGACATTGCTCACGCCAGAGTCTTTCCGTACTTTGTCTAACAGAAGGGAACCGGGCCGCTAAAGAAAGGAGGCTCGGCGGCGGGTTCACTAATTTATTATGGCGAGGCCGCGGAATGGAGAAGCGGACAGCTTTATAGTCCGTGGAGCCCTTACCTGCCACAAGAGGATCAGGCCGCGACGGCTTGTTCAAAGTTCGTTCCGCCCCCTCCTTCTTCACCATCATTATTTCTTCCCCGGTCATCGCTGGGGGAACTTCCTCCCGCGCTTTCAGCATTTCTTCAAGCTCCCTCATTCTCTCTTCGACCTCCAAGGCAGTCCGGGCGGCAGCTTCTCGTTCTTCGGCCTCCGTCCGAGCGGTCTCTTCAGGCCGGACTGTATTATCAGTGGCAGAGGGATTTTGTCTGGAAACAATCGGGCTGTCAAGAAGCTGATCTCGCTTCACCAGCTCATCCATACCCCTGAAGATCCCATTAAAAGATAAGCTGCTCGCCGAGTCCGGAGGCAGTTCGCCCGGTTTCGTATCAGGGGTAGCCGGTGATTCATTTGACTTGTTGGGTGGAGGAGTCGCAAGGCCTAGCTCCTCCTTTAGTCGCGAATTGGTCTGGAGGAGGGATTCGGTCGGTTTCTTAAGAGCCGCCCTTTCCTTAGCGGCTAACCTCTTGACCTTCTTCGTTATCCGCTCAGTCACGGACCCAGTCTTCTTCCTTTTCCTCTCCTTCTTGCTCGGAGCTGGGCTAACCTCTTTGGAAGGGCTGGGGTAGTCGTCCACGGACAAAGGGGTATTCAGATCGCCCGCCCTTGGGGAGTTGACCGCCTCTTCCTCCAAGTTTCTAACTAGCAGATGGGGGTTCCCAGAAGGAGTAATCTCCATGCCAAACGAGTCGTTTTCGCCGGTCTTCTTCGAAGGGCTACCGGTATCAGCTTTTTCAGGAGGAGCGGTCTCCTCTTTGTTCAGCGGGTTGGCGACCTGTTGACCAGGGTCTTCTGAAGGAATCAGCGGGTCACCAAGAAGAGGCCTCGAACTGTTCGCCACGGGCTCTGCAGGAGTCTTGGGAGTTGTTAAGTCCACGACCGGTTTGGGGCTATCCGCTGCGGCCTTCTCGGCCCGCTTTCTCTTTTTCCGGTCCTTCCGGTCTTGCTTTTCCTTCTCCTTATTCGATTTCTCCGACGATTCGCGCCTCTTATCTTCCACCCTCTTCTGATCTCCGCTGGGATCCACGCGGTCTAACACAGCGTCCAGGAAGTCCATTGCGGAAGAATTGCCGGTTTTAAAAATTCTAACCGCAACTGGCGAGTAATACCCCGTGATTTCAGGAAAAACTCCGCAGAATGAATTCTCTGGCTCTCTTATAGAATTTAAGGCAGGTCGGATGCGGTCTCCCGGTCAAAGCTAATATTTTCGAAATTCTCTTGAGATTTGAAAATATGCGGGGATTATGTTTGCCCGGAAAACCGCTTCTCGGGTTGGACCATTAGCAGACCGCTCGAACTCCTGGGTCAGGCCGCTGGGTCCCGGGATCAGCGGTTCCCAGTTCAAGAAGGGCCAGGCCGGGCGGCCTGGTGTCATTTCCGGATCGCCCCCAAAGGGAGAAGATCGTCAAGAGCTAAGGCAAAAAGTTCATCCGCAGTCTCAGCTAGAAGGCCGCGCGGGTTGTCCCATAGAAACTCGAGGTTCCAGCCCCGAAGAACAAGCCGGGGCTCCAGATCAAAGGCTATCCGAGTTACCTTGTGAAAAACGGCTAAGTCATGACCAGAAGGCAGACCGCGGCCTCAATCTCCAGGCTGCTCGGTCTGCATCATTGACTTAGTCCCGGTATCCTCAGCCTCAAGTCAGACGGGTAGGGAAGGCAGGCCGTCAGGTCGCGCGGCCTCTTTCTTTTTTCTTCTTTATGCATCCCGTCACCGCCTGCCCGTTTCTCCTGTACCCGGGCAGGAGGTTATTTTATCCCTGCCCATTCGGGCAGGCCCCCAAGCCTATAAATAGGGGGCGGCACTGTTCACAAGACACACACACTCGAATCGAAGAGCTCGCTTGTCGGAGCTCCGGTCTCGAGTTTCTGGTCTCGCGAACTGTTTGACCGGCCGGCTTCTGCTTTCCTGCACTTGTAACCGCTACTTTTCAATCAAAGGAAAGCCCGTCGCAAGAGTGGCATTTGCCACGGCGGGCGAAGTCCGGCCTCGACCGCTGCTAGCGGTCTAAATTCTCTAACCAAATAGTAACCGATAATCCGCAGCCCTCGATTTTCTTCGTGAGCGCACTTTTGAATCGAACAAGTGGATTCTACTGGTAATGCGAGATTTTGCTCCAAATGACACATAAATTTCAAAATGAAATAATTTTAGATGCGGTTTGTAGCGAAAGTGAGAGATTTAGCTCCAAAATGACACTTAAACATTAAACAGCAATAACTTTTGACCCGGTTGTCTGATTTTACCCCACAAAACCTTTTTGGAATGAGCTCGGAGCACTACATTCAGTGGAGCACAAGATTTACCCATTCCAGTTCATTTAGTTGTCGATATATAGCCGGTTGCAGTGGTAATGCGAAATTTAGCTCCAAAGGACGCCTTTTCAGAATAAGATAGGAGCCCAAAATCAAATGGAGAACAATTTTAACCCATTCATGATCGTTTAGAGGTCGATATACAGTGGATTCTACTAGTAATGCAAGATTTTGCTCCAAATGACACATAAATTTCAAAATAAAAGAATTTTAGATGCGGTTTGTAGTGAAAGTGAAAGATTTAGCTCCAAATGACACTTAAACTTTAAACAGCAATAACTTTTGATCTGGTTGTCTGATTTTACCCCACAACACCTTTTCAGAATGAGCTCGGAGCACTACATTCATTGGAGCACAAGTTTTACACATTCCAGTTCATTTAGTTGTCGATAGATTGCCGGTTGCAGCGGTAATGCGAAATTTAGCTCCAAACGACACATTTTCATAATGAGATAGGAGCCCTAAATCCAATGGAGAACAATTTTAACCCATTAAAGCTTGTTTAAAGGTCGATATACAGTGGGTTCTACTGTTAATGCGAGATTTAGCTCCAAATGACACATAAATTTCAAAATGAAAGAATTTTACATGCGGTTTGTAGCGAAAGTGAGAGATTTAGCTCCAAATGACACTGAAACTGTAAACAGCAATAACTTTTGATCTGGTTGTCTGATTTTACCCCACAACACCTTTTCGGAATGAGCTCGGAGCACTACATTTACTGGAGCACAAGATTTACCCATTCCAGTTCATTTAGTTGTCGATATATAGTCGGTTGTAGTGGTAATGCGAAATTTAGCTCCAAAGGACACCTTTTCAGAATAAGATAGGAGCCCAAAATCAAAGAGAGAACAATTTTAACCCATTCATGATCGTTTAGAGGTCGATATACAGTGGATTCTACTTGTAATGCAAGATTTTGCTCCAAATGACATAAATTTCAAAATGAAAGAATTTTAGATGCGGTTTGTAGCGAACATGAGAGATTTAGCTCCAAATAACACTTAAAATTTAAACAGCAATAACTCTTGATCCGGTTGTCTGATTTTACCCCACAACACCTTTTTAGAATGAGCTCGGAGCACTACATTCATTGGAGCACAAGTTTTACACATTCCAGTTCATTTAGTTGTCGATAGATAGCCGGTTGCAGCGGTAATGCGAAATTTAGCTCCAAAGGACACCTTTTCATAATGAGATAGGAGTCCTAAATCCAATGGAGAACAATTTTAACCCATTCAAGCTTGTTTAAAGGTCGATATACAGTGGGTTCTACTGTTAATGCGAGATTTAGCTCCAAATGACACATAAATTTCAAAATGAAAGAATTTTAGATGCGGTTTGTAGCGAAAGTGAGAGATTTAGATCCAAATGACACTCAAACTGTAAACAGCAATAACTTTTGATCCGGTTGTCTGACTTTACCCCACAACACCTTTTCGGAATGAGCTCGGAGTACTTCATTCCTTGGAGCACAAGATTTACCCATTCCAGTTCATTTAGTTGTCGATATAGTCGGTTGCAGCGGTAATGTTAAATTTAGCTCCAAAGGACACCTTTTCAGAATGAGATAGGAGCCCTAAATCCAATGGAGAATAATTTTAACCCATTCAAGCTTGTTTAGAGGTCGATATACAGTGGGTTCTCCTAGTAATGCGAGATTTAGCTCTAAATGACACTCAAACTTTAAACAGCAATAAATTTTGATCTGGTTGTCTGACTTTACCCCACAACACCTTTCGGAATGAGCTCGGAGTACTACATTCCTTGGAACACAAGTCTTACCCATTCTAGTTCATTTAGTTGTCGATATATACCGGTTGCATCGGTAATGCGAAATTTAGCTCCAATGGACACCTTTTCAGAATGAGATAGGAGCCCTAAATCCAATGGAGAACAATTTTAACCCATTCAAGCTCGTTTAGAGGTCAATATACAGTGGATTCTACTGGTAATGCGAGATTTTGCTCAAAATGACACATAAATTTCAAAATGAAAGAATTTTAGATGCGGTTTGTAGCGAAAGTGAGAGATTTAGCTCCAAATGACACTTAAACCTTAAACAGCAATAACTTTTGATCCGGTTGTCTGATTTTACCCCCACAACACCTTTTCGGAATGAGCTCGGAGCACTACATTCATTGGAGCACAAGTTTTACCCATTCCAGTTCATTTGGTTGTCGATATATAGCCGGTTGTAGCGGTAATGCGAAATTTAGCTCCAAAGGACACCTTTTTAGAATGAGATAGGAGCCCTAAATCCAATGGAGAAAAATTTTAACCCATTCAAGCTCGTTTAGAGGTTGATATACATTGGGTTCTACTGGTAATGCGAGATTTTGCTCCAAATGACACATAAATTTCAAAATAAAAGAATTTTAGATGTGGTTTGTAGCGAAAGTGAGAGATTTAGCTCTAAATGACACTTAAACTTTAAACAGCAATAACTTTTGATCTGGTTGTCTTATTTTACCCGACAACATCTTTTCGGAATGAGCTCGGAGCACTACATTCATTGGAGCACAAGTTTTACCCATTCCAGTTTATTTAGTTGTTGATATATAGCCGGTTGCAGCGGTAACGCGAAATTTACCTCCAAAGGACACCTTTTCAGAATGAGATAGGAGCCCTAAATCCAATGGAGAATAATATTAACCCATTCAAGCTCGTTTAGAGGTCGATATACAGTGGGTTCTACTGGTAATGCGAGATTTTGCTCCAAATGACACATAAATTTCAAAATGAAAGAATTTTAGATACAGTTTGTAGCGAAAGTGAGAGATTTAACTCCAAATGACACTCAAACTTTAAACAGCAACAACTTTTGATCTGGTTGTCTTATTTTACCCCACAACACCTTTTCGGAATGAGCTCGGAGCACTACATTCATTGGAGCACAAGTCTTACCCATTCCAGTTCATTTAGTTGTCGATATATACCGGTTGTAGCGGTAATGCAAAATTTAGCTCCAAAGGACACCTTTTCAGAATAAGATAGGAGCCCAAAATCAAATGGAGAACAATTTTAACCCATTCATGATCGTTTAGAGGTCGATATACAGTGGATTTTACTGGTAATGCAAGATTTTGCTCCAAATGACACATAAATTTCAAAATGAAAGAATTTTAGATGCGGTTTGTAGCGAAAGTGAGAGATTTAGCTCCAAATGAGACATAAACTTTAAACAGCAATAACTTTTGATCCGGTTGTCTGATTTTACCCCACAACACCTTTTCGGAATGAGATCGGAGCACTACATTCATTGGAGCACAAGTTTTACACATTCCAGTTCATTTAGTTGTCGATAGATAGCCGGTTGCAGCGGTAATGCGAAATTTAGCTCCAAAGGACACCTTTTCATAATGAGATAGGAGTCCTAAATCCAATGGAGAACAATTTTAACCCATTCAAGCTTGTTTAAAGGTCGATATACAGTGGGTTCTACTGTTAATGCGAGATTTAGCTCCAAATGACACATAAATTTCAAAATGAAAGAATTTTAGATGCGGTTTGTAGCGAAAGTGAGAGATTTAGCTCCAAATGACACTCAAACTTTAAACAGCAATAACTTTTGATCTGGTTGTCTGACTTTACCCCACAACTCCTTTTCGGAATGAGCTTGGAGTACTACATTCCTTGGAGCACAAGATTTACCCATTCCAGTTCATTTAGTTGTCGATATATAGTCTGTTGCAGCGGTAATGCGAAATTTAGCTCCTAAGGACACCTATTCATAATGAGATAGGAGCCATAAATCCAATGGAGAACAATTTTAACCCATTCAAGCTTGTTTAAAGGTCGATATACAGTGGGTTCTACTGTTAATGCGAGATTTAGCTCCAAATGACACATAATTTTCAAAATGAAAGAATTTTAGATGCGGTTTGTAGCGAAAGTGAGAGATTTAGCTCCAAATGACACACAAACTTTAAAGAGCAATAACTTTTGATCCGGTTGTCTGACTTTACCCCACAACACCTTTTCAGAATGAGCTCGGAGTACTACATTCCTTGGAGCACATGATTTACCCATTCCAGTTCATTTAGTTGTCGATATATAGCCAGTTGCAGCGGTAATGGGAAATTTAGCTCCAAAGGACACCTTTTCAGAATGAGATAGGAGCCCTAAATCCAATTGAGATCAATTTTAACCCATTCAAGCTCGTTTAGAGGTCGATATACAGTGGGTTCTACTGGTAATGCAAGATTTTGCTCCAAATGACACATAAATTTCAAAATAAAAGAATTTTAGATGCGGTTTGTAGTGAAAGTGAGAGATTTAGCTTCAAATGACACTCAAACATTAAACAGTAATTGTTGAGTCCGAAATCACACCTCCGAAGGAAATCGGAGGCTGCGGGTTGCCGGTTACTTTTTAGGTGGAGAAAACGAGACCGCTAGTAGCGGTCAAGGCCAGACTTCGTCCGCCACGGCGAATGTCACTCCTGTGACGGGCTTTCCTTTGATTAAAAAGAAGCGGTTACAGCGGTTACAAGTGCAGGAAAGAAGAAGCAGGCCGGTCAGTCAGTCTGCAAGACGGGAAACTCGAGACCGCAGCTCAAACAAGCGAGCTCCTGGATTCGAGTGTGCGTGTCTTTGGAACGTTGCTACCCCCTATTTATAGGCTTGGGGGCCTGCCCGAACGAGCAGGGATAAAATAACCGCCTGCCCAGGTACAGGAGAAACGGGCAGGCGGTGACGGTATACAAAAGGGAAAGAGAGGAGAAGCCGCGCGGTTTAGCGGCTTGGGCTCCCGGTCTTCCTTTAGCTTGGCCTGAAGATGTAGTGACCAAGGCGACGTTCCAACCCGGGCGGTCTCATACCAGAGACCACGACTTGCCTTTGGGACTTGTTCTTGGCTGATCTTCATTCTTTGGAGGCGACCTGAGTGCTCAGACCGCATGGTCTGCGTTGGTTGGTGCTGAATGACCTTTGCTGAGACTGAACCGGGCGATCTTAGACTTTAGACCGCCCAGTCTGGGGGTAGTACCACTCGGAAGCAGTCTTTTGGGTAAACATAATCCCCGCATATTTTTAAACTCCGAGGAGATTTCGAAAATAGCAGTTCTACCCGCAAGACCGCACCCGACTTGCACTTATATCTATAAAATTGCCTGAGAGCTCTTCCTTTTCATAATTCTCCAGAGATCACGGGTCGCTACTCGCCGATTGCGGTTAGAATTTTTCAGATCGGCACCCCTTCAATTAGAATGGATTTCCTTGATTCCCTTTAGACCCGCGTTGATAAGGGGGGAGACCGGAAGAAAACCGAAGAATGGAAAGATAAGGATGCTCGGAAGAAAAAGAGTCATCGGTCTGACAAGGCCGGGCGATCTCCGAAGACAGAACCTTCCGGGTCCAAGAAGAAAACCGGGGAAAGAACTGCAGAGGAAAGGAAAGCCGTCGAAGAATTGTTGGCTAAGGAAAGAGATATAGAGAAGGAGGCGGCCAAGGTAAAAGCCGCAAGAGAAATAGTGGCAAAGGCCGAAGCTGAAGAAGAAGCGGCTAAAGCTAAAGTCGCTGAAGAGGAAGCGGCTAAAGCTAAAGCCGCTGAAGAAGAAGCGGCTAAAGCTAAAGCCGCTGAAAACGAGGCGGCTAAAGCTAAAGCCACTGAAGAAGAGGCGGCTAAAGCTAAAGCCGCTGAAGAAGAGGCGGCTAAAGCTAAAGCCGCTGAAGAAGAAGCGGCTAAAGCTAAAGCCGTTGAAGAGGAAGTGATCAAGGCCAAAGCAGCTGTGGAGGACGCGAAGTCGGTAGAACCCGATGTGGACCATCCTACACCTTACTTCGACATAGATTTTACTCCATCAGGACCTCCTCTCATGAAACTAAATGTTGGAGAAGAAGGAGAAGTGGTTTCTTCCAGGCCGGATGGGTCGTCTATCTCACCGGTCCTAATTATTGACGATTCCAGCCCTACAAGGCAGACCGTCCCAGAGTCGGGGAAGAAGAAGAAGAGAAAGAGGGGCCATTCGTCAGTCGAGCGAATTGCTAAGAAGCTCCAAAAGTTGAAGGCTGAAAATAGAGCCTTTAGGAAGCCGACGGCGGGCTGTCTTCAAAATAATCCGCGCGTGAAAGAGGAGATCGACCCGCCCAATACCCCTCTTGCCAAGTCGGGCGATCTTGTCCCAGATTCTGCGACTAGTATGTCGATCGGGGGCATCCTCAGAGGGATGGACGATTTTCTGAATAAAGATATGTTACTTGATAACCCCGTGACCTCGAGCCGAATTGTTTCTCCTGACGAAAATACTGGTGATTCTGAGAAGACCGCTCGAGAAGAGAAAGACCGGACCCTAGCCGGTCTGCGCTTAATAGGTGTAAAGGCGGAGAAGATACGGTCGCAGGGCAAGTCGCAGCTGCCCGACCCATTCGCTCCAGGTAAGCCCGATGCGGGTTATGAAGCGGCCTGTTCATTCAGGCATTTCAATTTTTATAATTCCTTAATTATTCTATCCGCCTTTGGCTGTGCTAATTACAATTTTTTCTTGTAGACAAACTGGAGGATATGATGAGACCGGGCGACCTGATCTCTAGCCTTCCACCTCTGCCCCAGATGCCGAATCTTATGCCAATATTAAATTCCGGACAGGAGGAGCTGGGCAACCTTCAGTTTCTTCTAAGTAATTTGGAAGTGAAGATAAGAGAGACGGAGAAGAAAGAGGAGGCCGCCCGGGTTGCGCTAGAGGTTGAGAGAAAAGAAAGACGAGAGGAGCATCTGATGATCAGGGCCCAGTTAGAGACGGCGCGGGCTGACCTAGAGACTGCGCGGGCTGACCTGGAGGTCGAGAAGAAAAGGAGGTCAGAGAGCGAGAGAGCGTTGGAGGCTCGACTGGAGTCTGAGAAGAAGGCGCGACTTGAAAAGGAAAAATGTTGATAAACCAAATTGCTACAATAACCGCGCGCTTTGATAGAGAGAAGAAGATGTCCTCGAAGCTTGAGGATGACTGTAAATATTATCAAAACAAATATCTTCGTATGACCAGGGAGATTGGCGAGAGCCGGCGCTCGTCCACTGATGAAAGATCTCGGATTTTGAACCGCCCGGCTGTTGGGGCGAGCTCTAATCCCCTACCCATTAGGGCGTCCGACCCTGCCGCGAATGAACCCGCCGGGGCCCCTTCTGCTCGTATGATCCTTGCTGCACGGGTAGAAAGGGACGCCGCGCGGCTTCATAGCACGCTTAATCACATCCACTATCATTCGAGTCAAATCTATGGCCTTCTTATTCAGACCAGCGACCAGGTCGCGCGACTTCATCGTGAGGATAATCCCCAAGAGCCGCATCAGCCATAAGCGGCTTTTAACTTTCATGAATTATGCTTGTAATTTCTTTTTGTTTGCTTCCTGGGATGAACTGATGATCTGGTCTACTTTGGATGATATTTTCTTTTAGCGCCTTCTGTTGCGCTTATAATATGCATAGTTTATGCCGAATTGATGTGCAGGTCGCGTGACTAGCGCTGGATGCTTGTGATTTTTGTCGAACTTTATTTACATGCTGATTACAGGTTTCTGCTTAATCGGCCCGACTTACCTATGCGCAAGCCACTGCTCTTTCTTGTTATCTGTGCTGCTTTGTGTTATAATCCGCGCGGTTTGACGTCATATCCGCGCTATAGTTTTGTTATTTGCAGATCATTATCTCTATAAGTAGTGTTGATGCCGAAATTGTCCCCACGCCCTCGAGAAGGAAACAGAGGGGGTAGTGGTCGAGTAGCTGGTTACTTGAGTCGCAAATGAAGGGCTGAACGAGAGAAAAGAAGAGGGGGCCGCTAGCTTGCGGCGAGGCCAGACTTCGCCCGCCGCGGCAAATGCCACTCCTGCGGCGGGCTTTCCCTTTATTTAATAATCTGTATTACAGCTCGTTGTGTTTAGTACATGGAAATACAATGAATACAAGAGAGTTGCGGGTAAGAAAAGAAAGCCGTTCGGGCTGTTTGCTGAGGTCGCCCGGACAGGTCGCCCGGGCTGTTTGCTGAGGTTGCCCGGATAGGTCGCCCGGGCTGTTTGCTGAGGTCGCCCGGGCAGTTTGCTGAGGTCGCCCGGACAGGTCGCCCGGGATGTTTGCTGAGGTCGCCCGGGCTGTTTGCTGAGGCCGCCCGGCCTATTGTTGAGACCGCCCGGATAGGTCGCCCGGGCTGTTTGCTGAGGCCGCCCGGCCTGTTGTTGAGACCGCCCGGACAGGTCGCCCGGGCTGTTTGCTGAGGCCGCCCGGCCTGTTGTTGAGACCGCCCGAACTGGCAGTTAGGAGTTCGTCGGTCAGACCGCTAGTAGGTGCGGTCTGGCTATTTCTAGCCGCCAGTTTTGTCCCCCAACTTGCCTGTCCTTTGTTCATGGTCGAGGGTCCTATTTATAGGCTCTGGATCGATGTCATCACCTCCGGTGAGCCGGTGACCGGATCCCTACCCGCGCGGTCTGAACAATGGAGACCGCCACCATGGGCGGACTGAAGGAGGAGGCCGCCCGGCTTGGGCGTTCTGAAGTAGGAGGCCGCCTGCCTTGGGCGGTCTGATGAAGGAGGCCGCCCAGCTTGGGCGGTCTGATGAAGGAGGCCGCCCGGTTTGGGCGGTCTGAATAATGAGGCCGCCCGCCTTGGGCGGTCTGAAGATGAAGGCCGCCCGCCTTTGGGCGGTCTGAAGGAGAAGGCCGCCCGCCATTGGGCGGTCTGAAGGAGAAGGCCGCCCGCCTTTGGGCGGTCTGAAGGAGAAGGCCGCCCGCCTTTGGGCGGTCTGAAGGAGAAGGCCGCCCCCGCCTTTGGGCGGTCTGAAGGAGGAGAACGCCTACCCGCGCGGTCTAAAGTAGGAGGCCGCCCCTGCTGGGCGGCCTGAGGAAGGAGTCCGCCCCTGCTGGGCGGATAGGAGATCCCTAACCGCATGACATGTAGGAGAAACGCAGAAAAAATATCCTCGAGAAGGATCGCCGATTTCTGGGTAAACATAATCCCCGCACTTTTTCAAGTTCCATAAAAAACTTCGAAAAAGTAGGACTTACCTACGAAAATCGTGATCCGCCTCTTACAAATTGCTAGAACAAAGATAAGAGAAGGAGAGAGCAAGTACCTGCTGATTACTTGCCCATAGATGCTAATCTCTGCAAGGCAAAAAGTTATAGCATGCAGAAAGAGATAGGAACACACGAGTACCTGAAGGAAACTCGCGATCACCTGCTAATTTCTGCAAAAGAGAACTTAAAGCAGGTATAAAAGAATATAACGCGAGTACCTGAAGGAAATTCGCGATCACCTGCAAATCTCTGCAAAAGAGAACTTAAAAGCAGGTAGAAGATATAACGCGAGTACCTGAAGAGAACTCGCGGACACCTGCAAATCTCTGCAAATGAGAACATAAAAGCAGATAAAAGAATCTATAACGCAAGTACCTGAAGAGACCTCGCGAACACCTGCTAATCTATGTAAAAGAGAACTTAAAGCAGGTATGAAATATAATGCGAGTACCTGAAGAAAACTCACGATCACCTGCTAACCTCTGCAAAAGAGAACTTAAAGCAGGTATAAAACACAATATAACGCGAGTACCTGAAGAGACCTCGCGAACACATGCTAATCTCTGCAAAAGAGAACTCAAAAGCAGGTATAAAATATAACGCGAGTACCTGAAGATACCTCGCGAACACCTGCAAATCTCTGCAAAAGAGAACTTAAAGCAGGTATAAAAGAATATAACGCGAGTACCTGAAGGAAACTCGCGATCACCTGCTAATCTCTGCAAAAGAGAACTTAAAAACAGGTAAAAGAATCTATAACGCGAGTACCTGAAGAGATCTCGCGAACACCTACTAATCTCTGCAAAAGAGAACTCAAAAGCAGGTATAAAATATAACGCGAGTACCTGAAGATACCTCGCGAACACCTGCTAATCTCTGCAAAAGAGAACTCAAAGCAGGTATGAAATATAATGCGAGTACCTGAAGAGAACTCACGAACACCTGCAAATCTCTGCAAAAGAGAACTTAAAGAAGGTATAAAACAATATAACGGGAGTACCTGAAGGAAACTCGCGATCACCTGCTAATCTCTGCAAAAAAGAACTTAAAAGCAGGTAAAAGAATCTATAACGCGAGTACCTGAAGATACCTCGCGAACACCTGCAAATCTCTGCAAAAGAGAACTTAAAAACAGGTAAAAGAATCTATAACGCGAGTACCTGAAGAGACCTCGCGAACACCTGCTAATTTCTGCAAAAGAGAACTCTAAAGCAGGTATAAAATATAACGCGAGTACCTGAAGATACCTCGCGAACACCTGCTAATCTCTGCAAAAGAGAACTCAAAGCAGGTATGAAATATAATGCGAGTACCTGAAGAGAACTCACGAACACCTGCAAATCTCTGCAAAAGAGAACTTAAAGCAGGTATAAAACAATATAACGGGAGTACCTGAAGGAAACTCGCGATCACCTGCTAATCTCTGCAAAAAAGAACTTAAATGCAGGTAAAAGAATCTATAACGCGAGTACCTGAAGAGACCTCGCGAACACTTGCTAATCTCTGCGAAAGAGAACTCAAAAGCAGGTATAAAATATAACGCGAGTACCTGAAGATACCTCGCGAACACCTGCTAATCTCTGCAAAAGAGAACTCAAAGCAGGTATGAAATATAATGCGAGTACCTGAAGAGAACTCACGAACACCTGCAAATCTCTGCAAAAGAGAACTTAAAGCAGGTATAAAACAATATAACGGGAGTACCTGAAGGAAACTCGCGATCACCTGCTAATCTCTGCAAAAAAGAACTTGAAAGCAGGTAAAAGAATCTATAACGCGAGTACCTGAAGGAAACTCGCGATCACCTGCTAATCTCTGCAAAAAAGAACTTAAAAGCAGGTAAAAGAATCTATAACGCGAGTACCTGAAGAGACCTCGCGAACACCTGCTAATCTCTGCAAAAGAGAACTCAAAAGCAGGTATAAAATATAACGCGAGTACCTGAAGATACCTCGCGAACACCTGCAAATCTCTGCAAAAGAGAACTTAAAGCAGGTATAAAAGAATATAACGCGAGTACCTGAAGGAAACTCGCGATCACCTGCTAATCTCTGCAAATGAGAACTTAAAAGCAGGTATAAAATATAACGCGAGTACCTGAAGATACCTCGCGAACACCTGCAAATCTCTGCAAAAGAGAACTTAAAGCAGGTATAAAAGAATATAACGCGAGTACCTGAAGGAAACTCGCGATCACCTGCTAATCTCTGCAAAAGAGAACTAAAAAAAAGGTAAACGAATCTATAACGCGAGTACTTGAAGAGATCTCGCGAACACCTGCTAATCTCTGCAAAAGAGAACTCAAAAGCAGGTATAAAATATAACGCGAGTACCTGAAGATACCTCGCGAACACCTGCTAATCTCTGCAAAAGAGAACTCAAAGCAGGTATGAAATATAATGCGAGTACCTGAAGAGAACTCACGAACACCTGCAAATCTCTGCAAAAGAGAACTTAAAGCAGGTATAAAACAATATAACGGGAGTACCTGAAGGAAACTCGCGATCACCTGCTAATCTCTGCAAAAAAAGAACTTAAAAGCAGGTAAAAGAATCTATAACGCGAGTACCTGAAGAGACCTCGCGAACACCTGCTAATCTCTGCAAAAGAGAACTCAAAAGCAGGTATAAAATATAACGCGAGTACCTGAAGATACCTCGCGAACACCTGCAAATCTCTGCAAAAGAGAACTTAAAAACAGGTAAAAGAATCTATAACGCGAGTACCTGAAGAGACCTCGCGAACACCTGCTAATCTCTGCAAAAGAGAACTCAAAAGCAGGTATGAAATATAACGCGAGTACCTGAAGAAAACTCGCGATCACCTGCTAACCTCTGCAAAAGAGAACTTAAAGAAGGTATATAAAATATAACGCGAGTACCTGAAGAGAACTCACGAACACCTGCAAATCTCTGCAAAAGAGAACTTAAAGCAGGTATAAAACAATATAACGGGAGTACCTGAAGGAAACTCGCGATCACCTGCTAATCTCTGCAAAAAAGAACTTAAAAGCAGGTAAAAGAATCTATAACGCGAGTACCTGAAGGAAACTCGCGATCACCTGCTAATCTCTGCAAAAAAGAACTTAAAAGCAGGTAAAAGAATCTATAACGCGAGTACCTGAAGAGACCTCGCGAACACCTGCTAATCTCTGTAAAAGAGAACTCAAAAGCAGGTATAAAATATAACGCGAGTACCTGAAGATACCTCGCGAACACCTGCAAATCTCTGCAAAAGAGAACTTAAAGCAGGTATAAAAGAATATAACGCGAGTACCTGAAGGAAACTCGTGATCACCTGCTAATCTCTGCAAATGAGAACTTAAAAGCAAGTAAAAGAATCTATAACGCGAGTACCTGAAGAGACCTCGCGAACACCTGCTAATCTATGCAAAAGAGAACTTAAAGCAGGTATGAAATATAACGCGAGTACCTGAAGAAAACTCGCGATCACCTGCTAACCTCTGCAAAAGAGAACTTAAAGCAGGTATATAAAATATAACGCGAGTACCTGAAGAAAAACTCGCGATCACCTGCTAATCTCTGCAAAAGAGAACTTAAAAATAGGTAAAAGAATCTATAACGCGAGTACCTAAAGAGACCTCGCGAACACCTGCTAATCTCTGCAAAAGAGAACTCAAAAGCAGGTTTAAAATATAACGCGGGTACCTGAATATACCTCGCGAACACCTGCTAATCTCTGCAAAAGAGAACTCAAAGCAGGTATGAAATATAATGCGAGTACCTGAAGATACCTCGCGAACATCTGCTAATCTCTGCAAAAGAGAACTCAAAGCAGGTATGAAATATAATGCGAGTACCTGAAGAGAACTTGCGGACACCTGCAAATCTCTGCAAATGAGAACTTAAAAGCAGGTAAAAGAATCTATAACGCGAGTACCTGAAGAGACCTCGCGAACACCTGCTAATCTATGCAAACGAGAACTTAAAGCAGGTATGAAATATAACGCGAGTACCTGAAGAAAACTCGCGATCACCTGCTAACCTCTGCAAAAGAGAACTTAAAACAGGTATATAAAATATAATGCGAGTACCTGAAGAGAACTCACGAACACCTGCAAATCTCTGCAAAAGAGAACTTAAAGCAGGTATAAAACAATATAACGGGAGTACCTGAAGGAAACTCGCGATCACCTGCTAATCTCTGCAAAAAAGAACTTAAAAGCAGATAAAAGAATCTATAACGCGAGTACCTGAGGAAAACTCGCAACCACCTATTCATCTTTTCATATAAACATCTATAGAAAAGAAGTTTTTGTATGTCTCGATACAACGTGGTGATATTCACTTCATTTGTAAGCAAGAAGCTAGCATAGCCTCTGTATCATATGCAAAAGAAGTAGTAATGCTCAATTGGAGCAACCACTAAAATGTGGATATAAAGATGAAACCGTAATGGGGCGACCATCAAAAGATGGGTTCAATTGCTTTTAAAGATTTGGGCGACCATGAAGGGATGGGTTTGATTGCCTTTTTAAGATTTTGGCGACCATCAAGGAGATGGGTTTGATTGCCTTTTTAAGATTTTGGCGACCATCAAGGAGATGGGTTTGATTGCCTTTTTAAGATTTTGGCGACCATCAAGGAGATGGGTTTGATTGCCTTTTAAGATTTTGGCGACCATCAAGGAGATGGGTTTGATTGCCTTTAATGATTTTGGCGACCATCAAGGGATGGGTTTGATTGTCTTTTAAGATTCTGGCGACCATCAAGGAGATGGGTTTAATTGCCTTTAAAGAAACTCGGGTAACCACCAAAAAGGTGGGTTTGATTGCCACAACAATCACGAGCCATATTCAACCATGTATGTATTTAGAGGAAAGAACTAATGCAAACATAACTGAAAGAGCTCTGGCCTTAAGACGAACCTTTTTGCCAATGAAAATGGATCTAGCATCGAGTGAGTGACCAATATTGCTAGAAAAGACTTTACAATCATATTTTTAAGCAACATATTCCCGCAGTTTGCCTTCTTTCAATAACTCCTCTACAAGCTTATGTAGAGCGCGGCACTTTTCTGTATCATGACCCACACACATGTGGTATTGACAAAACAAATCTTTGTGACAATTCCTATGATCAGGTCGCATGAGAGAAGGTCTCGTAAAACCAGGTTCTTGCTGGATAATCTGAAGAACTTCTTTCATTGAGATTGTCAAACTTGTATACCTTCCTCGGAACTTATCTTGCTTATTTGAGCGAGGAGAATTACATGACTTGTAATCATAAGCCTGAGTTGAGATATGAGGGTTGACAAGGCATAGCTCTGATTGATTTAGCTGCAGGATACTTGGAGAAGCAGATAGATGCTCATAATCATAGCATATTTCACGTTGAGATGATAAGTTGGGACCTTGTTCATATTCTAACAAATAGCCACGACGATTGATAGGAAGATGACCATGAGAAGAATAATCTTTCTGTTGTTGTTGAGGCCTCTGAATTAAAGAAGCAAAATAATTGGGGTTCGCATCCTCGGCCTTAATGAACTGATTTGCTATTTCAATAAGATGAGCATAAGATTCTGGCTCTTTCATGGTGACTTCAAACTTAAGAGGACCTTCCTGGAGACCATTAATTAAGGCATGTTTATAGAGACTTTGATCAGCATTAACAACATCAAGGATTTCTTTTTGAAAGCGATCGATGAAGTGAGCTGTGGATTCGCTATCCATTTGCTTGATCTGAAAAAGAGCTGGTAGACCTCTCTTACGTTTCCTTAAAGTGCTGAACCTCAAATAAAATTCTCTTCGAAGATCCCCGAAGCAATTGATCGATTGAGATGGCAAATGATAGAACCAATCTAGAACTTGACCGTCAAAGGTCATGATGAGAAGTTTACACTTGATACCATCTGATAGAATTCTTAGTGAAGTGGCTGCCTCAAAGGCTTGCAGATGAAAAACTGGATCACTCATTCCAGAATAGACTGGTAGACGAGGCTCCTTGAAATCATTCGGGACTACTTCCCAACGGATTTTGTTCGATAATGGGGAAGGCTCTTGTTCTTCTCCTGCAGGAATTATTAGTCTATCAACAAGGTAAGGGGGATCACCCATACTAACCTTATGAGACTCATGATGAGGAATAGAGAGTCCTGCTGCTTCAGGTTGTAACGAATGCTCTAGATGACT
This sequence comes from Dactylorhiza incarnata, assembly GCA_033032865.1. Taxonomy (NCBI): domain Eukaryota; kingdom Viridiplantae; phylum Streptophyta; class Magnoliopsida; order Asparagales; family Orchidaceae; genus Dactylorhiza; species Dactylorhiza incarnata. Next base: position 182,441 of record JAWHQI010000796.1, on the reverse strand, counting down.
GCTAGAAGGCTTGTCATAAGTAGCTGCTATAGTAGTAAGTTGAGAATCATCTTGTCTTTCAATGTGGGTGATCCCTGCTAATAGGGGGTTTATGTCGCTACTTTGAACAGGAACTTCAAGATGATTGGAAGGATGCTCGGGGCCTTCTGACGGATGATCCATGAAAACAAGAATTGTCGAAATAGAAAAACTGAAATAACTTTCAAACGGAGCCGAATTTTTGAAATCTGAGGGCTGAAAAGTGCCTGAACGGGAAATCCCGTTCAATTTTTGGATAGTTTGGCTCAAGACGGTCGCGTCCGGCTTTGAATTTCTGAATTCCGACACCCGTATCAAAAGTTATGGCCGTTTTAAGATTGAGTGTATTTTAGGCCAAATCTCGCATCTTCATTGCAACTGTTGTTCATCAACCACTCGCTATCTGAAGGTCGCGTGTTTCTGTTGAGTCCGAGATCGCACCTCCGAGGGAAACCGGAGGCTGCGGGTTGCCGGTTACTTTTTGTGTAGAAGAATGAGACCGCTGGCAGCGGTCAAGGCCAGACTTCGCCCGCTGCGGCAAATGCCACTCCTGCGACGGGCTTTCCTTTGATTAGAAAGAAGTGGTTACAGCGGGCTGCAAGTGCAGGAAAAGAGAAGCCGGCCGGTCAGACAGTCCGCAAGACGTGAAACTCGAGACCGCAGCCCAAACAAGCGAGCTCCTGGATTCGAGAATGCGTGTCTTGTGAACAGTGCCGCCCCCTATTTATAGGCTTGGGGGCCTGCCCGAATGGGCAGGGATAGAATAACCACCTACCCGGGTACAGGAGAAACGGGCAGGCGGTGACGGGATGCACAAAGAAGAAAAAAGAAAGAAGCCGCGCGGCTTGGCGGCTTGCTTCTCCGACCTGTCTGACCTGAGGCTGAAGATACCTGGACCAAGTCAATGACCCAGACCGAGCGGCCTCTGGCTTGAGACCGCGGTCTGTCTTCTGGGCATGGCTTGGCTGATCTTCATGAGGTAACCCAGGTAGTCTCTGATCTGAAACTGCGGCTTGTTCTCTGGGTTTGAATCTTGAATCACTATGGCACAACCCGCGCGGTCCCCTTCCTGAGACCGCGGATAGCCTTCTTACTTTGGCCCTTGACGACCTTCACTCTTAGGGATGGTCCGAAAATGACATCAGACCACCCGGCCTGGTTTACCCTGAGCTGAGAGCCATCGATCCTGGAACCCAGCGGCCTGACCCAACAGTTCGCCCGGTCTGAGAATGATCCAGCCCGAGAAGCGGTTTTCCGGGTAAACAAGTAGTAAGCATTACGGCGATTCATTCCATACTTTCTGAAATGGCGCGAGCTAAGCAGCAGTCGTCGCGGTTTGAGAAAGTTCACGCGGTCCGAACTGACGCGGCTTCTGCTTTTCGATCGGCCAATCATAAAGAATGCCGCTTAACTCAAAGCGAGTTAGATGATTTTATTGCAGAATATATGGTTGGAAGCAATGTAACCGCCCGGCTTCCGTTACGTGACGAGCGGATAAATTCTTCGTCTTCTACTAAAATCGCCATTCCCGTCGATCATTTTAAGTTTGGCTTCAGATTTCCCCCTCCTCTTGAAGTCATCACTATTCTCGATCACTACGGGGTTGTGCCCGGACAGCTTTATCTCGTATCTGCGGTCAGAGCGAGTTACATTTTCGATTTCTTTGTTTCGAAACTTCTTTTTCATGCGGTCTACTCCGGACGCTAGAACTTCTGTTTTTAGAGGTCATATTTATTTTGGATGCCGAGGAATGAAAGTTGTGAACCTCGCGAACAATGTTGCGAGTTGGTCTGAGCGCTTTGCTATGTTTGAAGGCCCACTAGGGCTGTTGCAGGTCAACCCGCAAGCGAAGAGTGCGGCAGACTTCAAGTCGATTAAGCTCGGAGAAGCTGAGCAGAAGATCTTCGAATCCCTGGAGAACGAGCGACTTGATGTGAACTATTACATTCCATTGTTCGCAGAGCTGGCGGATGTCCGCCCGGAGGATAGTAAGTTCTCCTCAACTCGTCATTTTATAACCGCGCGGACTGTTCTTTTAAATCTTAAATTCCTGCAGCTGCCACAGTCGTTCCCTTGAACAAGCCGGTTACTCCGGCCGCTCCAGTTCTGACCCAGAGGGAGAAAAGACAGAAGAAATCTGACCTGCAGTGGTCTGAAGATGAGAGCCCGGCTTCTTCGGGCAAGTTCGAGTTCCTTCGTTCTTGCAGCAATCCGCGCGATCTTAGGGGCAAGTCGACGGTCCTTTGGCATAAGGACGGTGATTATGTACAGGTTTCTACCGCCCTTCCCTTCTGGGGGAGCGAGAAGATTAGCCGGCATGCATTAGCCGCCGGGGATGCCATGTATGGCCGAAAAACCCTGAAGAGACTGAAGAAGGTTCCAGAAGAGGAACTTTCCAGAGTAGCCGCACAGGCTGGCGCATGGGGCTTTGCGGCCAACCATTTTATGGCACTTTCGTATAAACGACTGGTATCAGCCCATACCTACTGGAGAAGAAGTTCGCTGACCAGGCCGCTGAGAATATCAAACTTAAGGAGATTATTGCGGTAAGCTTCCAATAAACACTCCGGGCTTATCATTCTCAGACCGCGCGACCTGACTTTCCTTCTTTTTATAGCATCAATACAATGTGGAGAACCCAGATTTCCAAGACGAGGTCTTCCTGCATGTAGCCAAAGGGATTGATGGTGCTCTGAATCGCCAGCGAGATCGGGACGGCTTAGTCGCGGGTTTCGAAGATACGACCTTTCCGGATCTCTACCCTGGCCTGAAGGATAAATTAGACGAGATCACCCGCCGAGCTAAAGGGAAAGACAAGGTCGAATCCAGTGGTAGCGAGGAGGAGAGCAGTGATGAAGAAGCCGAAAAAGAGCCCGCCACGGATGTCGAAGGAGAAGAAGATGGCTCAGATGTAGAATCCAGTGATTCTGAAGAGACCGGACAGTCTCGGACTCACAAGTCGGGCGGCTCAGGTATTTCGGAAAGCTCGAGTGGTAGCTCCTCGGGTTCCTCCACTCCCAGCAGAGGATATTCGCCTGACGTGAACATTTCTGGTGATGAAGATTCGAGTTCTCCTGCAACCAAAAAACTCAAGCCGGACAAGTAGCTCCCTTTGTAATTTTTTGAGTTTTGTTTTTTATTTTTGCACGACCGACGGTTTGGTTTTGTTAACCGGTCGGTCATGAATCAATGTAATGATATTTTGGAAATGAAATGGAAAGCTTTTACCTGTCTAGCGATTTGTCTTTACTTACTTGCGTTCACTGCGATCTCCTTTTTCTTAATTAAGTCGTGCGGCTTACATCTTCAATGCAGATATCGAAGAACTCTTTAACCTAGTGTGAGTACTTCATAGTAGCCAAAAATAGCTTCAGGGCGCCATGTAATCATGTTCGTGTGGCTTTGATCATGCCTTGCTTGATTTGATGGCTCCTTATATTCGATTGTAAACCGCAATAACTTTTGAGCTCAGAGTACTACATTCATTTAGCTCCAAATGACACTCAAACTTTAAACAGCAATAACTTTTGATCCGGTTGTCTGACTTTACCCCACAACAGCTTTTCGGAATGAGCTCGGAGTACTACATTACTTGGAACACAAGTCTTACCCATTCCAGTTCATTTAGTTGTCGATATATATCGGTTGCAGCGGTAATGCGGAATTTAGCTCCAAAGGACACCTTTTCAGAATGAGATAGGAGCCCTAAATCCAATGGAGAACAATTTTAACCCATTTGTTTGCCCGGAAAACCGCTTCTCGGTTTGAACCATTATCAGACCGCTCGGACTCTTGAGCCAAGCCGCTGGGTCCTGGAATCGGCGGTTCCCCGTTCAAGAAGGGCCAGGCCGGGCGGCCTGGTGTCATTTCCAGGATCACCCCCAAAGAGATAAGATCGTCAAAGAGCCAAGGCAGGAAGTTCATCCGCGGTCTCAGCAAGAAGGCCGCGCGGGTTGTCCCATAGAAACTCGAAGTTCCAGCCCCGAAGAACAGGTCGGGGCTCCAGATCGAAGGCTATCCAAGTTACCTCTTGAAGATCGGCTGAGTCATGACCAGAGGGCAGACCGCGACCTCAATCTCCAAACCGCGCGGTCTGCATTATTGACTTGGTCCCGGCGTCCTCAGCCGCAAGCAAGACAGATCGGGAAGGCAGGCCGTCAGATCGCGCGGCCTCTTTCTTTCTCTTCTTTGTGTATCCCGTCACCGCCTGCCCGTTTCTCCTGTACCCGGGCAGGAGGTTATTTTATCCCTGCCCGATCGGGCAGGCCCCCAAGCCTATAAATAGGGGGCGGCACTGTTCCCAAGACACGCACACTCGAATCCAAGAGCTCGCTTGTCTGAGCTCCGGTCTCGAGTTTCAGGTCTCGCGAACTGCTGACCGGCCGGCTTCTGCTCTTTCACATTTGTAACCGCTTCTTTTCAATAAAAGGAAAGCCCGTCGCAGGAGTGGCATTTGCCGCGACGGGCGAAGTCTGGCCTCGACCGCTGCTAGCGGTCTGAATTCTTCAACTAAATAGTAACTGATAGTCCGCAACCCTCGTTTCACTTCGGAGGCGCACTTTTGAATCGAACAGAAACACGCGACCTTCAGATCGCAGACTGTCAGCGAAATCCTTAGCTCAGAATGTCAGACCGCCAGCTCCCTCCAAGAGACCGATCCGACCATAGTGAAGACTCTTTGTGGGAAGCTCTGGAGCAGACAAAGAGAGAGGCCGACCAGGCTCGGCAGGCAACTGATCAGCGTCTGGACGCGATCACTCAGGCCCTAACACTACTAACCGAGCGGTTAGCCCCTCAGCAGGCCGCGGCTCCCCAGGCGGTCACTCCTGTTCTACCTCCTCCACCTCCATATCCGTTCGCGCAAGTCGCTCATTCCCGACCACCACAAGAAGGTTCCGCGGACCGTCCGAATCTCTACCAAGAGGCCGCGCGATGTATGCCAGCTCGGGTCCTTGACTTTCAAGGGGCGACCTCTCAGGCCGCTCATTTTCCCTATCCGCCTGAGGTCGCCGCCTTCCAATCATATCCGACTGGAGCACCTGCCCGCTCCTATCATGCGGCCTGTCCGCCAATGACCGCAGCCGAGATCCCTTATAACCCTGCTTTCCCTCTGTACGAGGATGCCGAGGAGAGTTCTCCCTTCACCGACGAAATCCGAGGAGAGCCGGCCCCAAACAACTTTCGAGAACCACGTATGTCGGCATATAGTGGGGAGTCCGATCCAGCAATACACCTCCAGGCATTTGAATCAGCTGTTGCTCTAAGGACCATCACTGATGCAACAAAGTGCAAGCTCCTGGTGACATCCTTTGATGGGCAGGCCAGAGAATGGTTCTATGGATTGCATCCTCGATCTATCAGATGCTTTGCGGAGTTACGTAGAGAATTTTTGCTTCGATTCTCTACCTCTAAGAAGAGGAAGAATGGTCCGGCAGCCCTATTCGAGATACGACAGCAAGAAAACGAAACGTGGGCCCGTTTTGTCGATCGTTTCCAAAGGGAAATAATGGAGGTACAAAACGTCGATCCGGAGTTATATAGGGTCGCGCTAATGCATGGCCTTAGGGAAGGGCCACTGAAGTTTGAAGCCCAAATCAGGGAACCAAAGACATATCAAGAAATGATTAGTCTGGCAAACAAATTCATCAGGGGGGAAAAGACTAATCCGGGTTACGTTGCCAAGTTGCTCAGCGACAACGATCAGTTCAATTCTGCATCAACCCATCAGCAACGTTATAATCACTCGTCTCGGCCTGATTTCGAGCCTCGGGCTCAAAGGGGAAGGAATCTTAAGCCCAAGCAACCATTCATTGGCCATCAACGGTTTCAGGATCAGAAGCCGCCGTTGGCCATCGCACCCACTCAACCCATGGGAGTCCCGCAAATCATGCCCGTATATCTGCCACAATACATCGCACAACCATCTCCACCTATCCCATCCATCCGATATGATGAATCACAAGATTCGTTCACCCCGCTCAACGTTACCATGAATGAGGTCGTGCAGATTCTTCAGAAGAGGCCTGACTTTAAAAGGCCCCCTCCTTTGAAATCAGAAGTTCGCAATCGGAACCCAAACCTTTACTGTGAATATCATAAAGAAGAGGGGCATCTAACTGAAGATTGCCGGGCCCTCCGGTGGTTGATAGAAAAACTCCTGAAAGAGGGAAAGCTTCGGGGGTTGATTCGGCAAGAAACTCCGGTTGAACCACGAGCTGAGAAGAAGAAGGAGGCAGTCGAAGTAACATGGGAGTGTGCTGATGTAGAGGAGGCCGGTGGTTATGGGGATATACATCCTGCAGCCGAATGCATAGAGGTGAATGATGTTGGCCCTCTCGGCAACATCTATTGCATCCATGGTGGGGCAGGGATAGAATCCTCCCGAAAATCTAGCATCGGGAGAGTTACAAAGCAAGAAGTGGCAGTTGCCTCCACTTCTGCCCCGGAAAGGACGGTTGTTACGTTTGGCCAGGAAGATCTCTCCCCAAATGCAAATCCGTTCGATGACGCGGTGGTGATAAAGGCGGTTATTGAGAATTACGCAGTGCACAAAATTTTGATCGATACAGGCAGCTCAGTTAATCTCATCTTTCGCCAAACGTTTGAGGCCCTCAAGACTGGAAAGTCCTTACTCTCTACGGAAGGCCCCCTCTATGGCTTCTCAGGAGAAAAGAAGGAAGTAGAAGGGTGCGTGAAGCTTCTGGTATCGCTAGGGGGCATAATAAAGTTGGTGAACTTCGTAGTAGTGGAAGCCCCAAGTAGCTACTGCGCAATTTTCGGAAGGCCAATCCTGAATGCTTACAGAGCGGTGGTATCTACTTTCCATTTGGCCTTGAAATTCGCTGCTGAGGGGCGTCAGTACCGGATCCGGAGCGATCCAAAGGTGGCACGCGAATGTTATGTGAAGACAGTTAATGTGATCACCGAGGCACCACTTCACAAGGCCCAGAATGACATCCAAGAGGTGTCCGAACTCCCTGAAGAAGCTGAGGGGAGCGTGGAACGGAAAGGGACCTACCTGGAACCTGCCCAGGAGACCCAAGAGATCCCCATTGTTGAAGGGGAAGGGAAGAAGCTGATCATCAACGCCGAGCTATCAGAAGAGGAAAAGCTCCAGTTAACCTCCTGCCTGCTGAATAACTTGGACATCTTCGCTTGGTCGGCGGAAGACATGCCTGGAATAGATCCAGATGTCGCGTGCCATCACCTCAACGTTTCTCCGGAGTTCAAGCCAATCCAACAGAAGAAGAGGGAGGTAGCAACTAAGCTGGCGGTACCTATCAAAGAAGAAGTTGCAAAGCTTCTTAAGGCCAATTTCATTTCTGAAATCCAGTACCCCACCTGGATGTTGAATGTAGTGATGGTGAAAAAGTCTGGGGGGAAATGGCGTATGTGTGTTGATTTCACTAAACTCAATAAAGCATGCCCCAAGGATTGTTATCCCTTGCCTCGGATAGATGTTTTGGTAGATTCCGCGGTGGGATATAGTTTTATGAGTTTTTTAGATGCATTTTCTGGTTATCACCAGATTAAGATGCATAAGCCTGATATCCCGCATACATCCTTCATTACCAATGATGGATGTTATTGTTATCTCGTCATGCCTTTCGGCCTCAAAAATGCGGGGGCAACATATCAGAGGATGATGGACACAGTTTTTGAAAAACAAAAAGGGAGAAATCTGGAAGTATATGTTGATGATCTCCTTCTAAAAAGTAAAACTTTTTTAATCCATCTGGAAGACCTCGTAGAGACGTTCGCTACTCTACGGAGGTTCAAATTAAAATTAAACCCCTCGAAATGCGTGTTCGGGGCGAACAAGGGGAAATTTCTTGGACATCTTCTCACTCCTGATGGTCTCGCACCGAACCCAGATAAAGTAAAAGCCATCCTAGACATGACCCCTCCTCGTAATCCGAAAGAGGTACAGCAACTTGGTGGAAGGTTGGCAGGATTGAGCCGATTCATTTCCAAATCGGGAGATAAAAGCGCTCCGTTCTTCAAAACACTTAGGGGAGGATCTAAGTTTGAATGGAACGAGGAATGCAATAATGCTTTCGAACAATTGAAAAAGCAATTAACTTCAACCCCCCTTCTTCAAAGCCCTCGCGAAGGAGAAACACTATTCTTGTACTTGGGGGTGGGCCCTGATGCGATAAGCTCTGTCCTGGTTCGGGAAGAGAAAAAGAAACAGTTTCCGATATACTATGTCAGCCATATCCTTAAAGATGCAGAAACTAGATATTCAATCCTGGAGAAATTAGCCTTGGCTTTAGTCATGTCATCACGAAGGCTCCGCCCCTATTTTCAAGCTCATCCTATTCAGGTGGTTTCAGATCATCCACTGAGGAATATCTTGGAGAAGCCGGAACATTCAGGAAGGTTGGCCAAATGGGCAATCGAGCTAAGCGAGTTCGAAATATTGTACACTCCCAGAACGGCAATAAAGGCACAAGTATTGGCAGATTTCTTGGTAGACACAATGGAGTCTAATCCAGAGCAGGTAGTGCAATCTCCTTTTGCTTGGATCATTTATGTGGATGGGGCTTCTGGCAGGAACTCCGTGGGAGCCGGAGTGGTTTTGATCAGTCCAAACGGCATCAGGCTGGAACAAGCTGTTAGATTCTTCTTTTCAGTTACAAATAACCAGGCCGAATACGAAGCACTCTTGGCCGGCCTGAGACTCGCAAAGGAGCTTGGGATAGAACATGTTCATGTGAAAACTGATTCTCTTGTAATGGCCTCGCAGGTTCTGGGGAACTACGAGACAAGAGAACCGATGTTGAGAAAATATCTATTCCTAGCTAAGAAAGAAATCGGGAGATTCAAATCCTTCATCATCGAGCATATTCCGAGAACGCAGAATGAAGAGGCAGACGAATTGTCAAAATTTGGTCTTCCATCAGGGGGAGTAACCTCAGAACTTTTTCATCCGGCAACAGAGGAAACAGAGGAAGAAGAGCTCATGCAGATCGATCAACATCCTTCTTGGAAAGACCCCTACGAATTGTTTCTGACAAAGGGAGAATATCATCCATCAATCAAGGACAAAAATAGATTCAGAAGAAAGGCGGCTTACTACTACTTGATAGCAGGAGTCTTGTACCGAAAAACTCTGATTTCTCCCTCGGCACGGTGCGTTTCAGAAGAGGAGATCCCGGTCATACTTCAGGAAGTTCATTCTGGGGAGTGTGGTAGCCATTCAGGGGCGAAAACCTTAGAAAAAAGGATCCTGCGGCAAGGATACTTCTGGCCAACCATGAGAAAGGATGCTGAAGCATTCGCCAAGCGATGTGTCCAGTGCCAAAAGTTCGCTCCTCTTCAACATTTGCCTGCTCAGTCACTCAGGTCAATAACTGCGCCATGGCCTTTTGCAGTATGGGGAATGGATCTTATGGGGCCTTTCCCAATGGCCAGCGGACAACGTCGCTTTATCCTGGTAATGATCGATTATTTCAGTAAGTGGATCGAAGCAAAAGCATTAGCAAGAACTACCACCCAAATTGTCAGAAACTTCGTCTGGGGAGAAATTGTCTGTCGACATGGAATTCCGTTGGCAATCGTCACCGATAATGGCCCACAATTCAACAATCCGGAGATGATAAGCTTCTGTGATCAGATAGGAATTGATCTTCGGTTTGCCTCAGTACACCATCCAAGGACCAATGGTCAAGTGGAGGCGGCAAACAGGCAAATTCGGCAGCTTTTGGTGAAAAGAGTCTTGAACCAGAAAGGGAATTGGGCGGACCAACTTCCTTCCATCCTGTGGACCCTTCGTACTACTCCGTCTTCGGCTACCGGGGAGACACCTTTCAAATTATCTCATGGCTCGGAAGCTGTTGTCCCTGTGGAATTCGAGGTGGTCACTCCAAGGGTTATTTACGCCAAAGAAGGAGGAGAATCCTGGATAGATGAAAATGGTGAGGCCCTCATGCATAATCTTGATCTAATCGAGGAACTTCAGGATGAAGCAACAATCAGGCAGGAAGAAGTTAAAAGGAGAATGGCAAAATATTTTGATAAGAATGTCAGAGTGAAGCAGTTTGTAATCGGGGATTTGGTGTTAAAAAAGGTGGATGCCGCAGCGAGGTCTGGTAATGTTGGAAAGCTGGATCCTAATTGGGCAGGACCTTTCATCATCAAAGAAGTATCTAAGAATGGGGCCTACCGTCTCCAAACCAACGAAGGAGAAGACATCCCACGCACGTGGAGCGGTGACGATCTCAAACGATTCTATCCTTGAAACTATTTCTTTTATTCTTTACATCTCTTTTTGGTATTGAATAAAAAGCCCTATACTGACATTTCCTTCTTGTATGATGGTTCTCCGCATCATAAATATAAACACACATATCTCACTCCCCGAACCTCTGAGATATCGCCAAATTCTGCTCGAACCCCCTCGGATTGTAGTCGTAGCGTAAAACCCACCAAGACCATGTGATGCGGGGAGTTTTCGCACACATATAGTGGTAGCTTGCCAATTCCGCTGCGGTGGTCTTCAGAACTTTGGATCCCGGCCGATATCTGACACACCCCTGCATCAAGGGAGGTCTAGGTGATTGTCAGCTCTATCATGCCCCGAAGGGATATAGTTACAGCTTTGATGATCTTTCTGAGGAAAGCAATGTTCGCCGCCGAGGCCCACCTGCCCAACTGATCATCATAGTCTGTGACCATCGAATACTCTTAGGTACTCTCGAAACGGTACCTAGTTGGGCCCACAACTGAGTTGATCTCTCTGAGGAAAGCAATGTTCGCCGCCGAGGCCCACCTGCCCAATTGATCAACTCGGCTTGTAACCCTAGGCAAGAGAGCGGATGAGTCGTTTACAGCTCTTATGACCACTTGAGGAAAGCAATGTTCGCCGCCGAGGCCCACCTGCCCACTTGGTCATCTGAGTCTGTACATATTTTTTCTTTTTTCCCTACAGCTCTTATGACCACTTGAGGAAAGCAATGTTCGCCGCCGAGGCCCACCTGCCCACTTGGTCATTTGAGCCTGTAGGATTATTCTTCTTCCCTACAGGGAGGCATTCACTTCTGATGATTTTCTATATGGACCACTCAAGGAGAATATTGTTAGAACAGGTGCAGGTGTTCGTCTACCCCAATAAAGGGGTTGTGATATTAAGACCGGACGGTTTGAGTTTTTCAGGCCGATCGGTCTGGTTGAACAGGTGCAGGTGTTCGTCTACCCCAATAAGGGGTTGTGGTATTAAGACCATGCGGTCTGAGTATTTCAGGCCTAGCGGTCTGACTGAACATAGGTTAAGTCATCTTTTGGAACTGATCATGTTATCACCAGGGTTATATTCAAACCGGGCGGGTATGCCCGTCGTCTATTAAGGAAAGTATTTCTGAATCTGGGCATATGATTATCCGGGTTATTATGCAACCGGGCGGTCTTATCAATATATTACAAGTTGGAATATTTTCTGGCAAAGCATATGATTATCCGGGTTATTATGCAACCGGGCGGTCTTATCAATATATTACAAGTTGGAATATTTTCTGGCAAAGCATATGATTACCCGCGTTATTATGCAACCGTACGGTCTTATCAATATTGTACAAGTTGGAAATCTTCTAAAGCTAATCATCTATTTCCCGGGTGGCATTCAAACCGGGCGGATTTAATCATCTTTTATAAGTTTGGTATTTCTGGATCTAACATGTAATTGCTCAGATTTCATCCTGACCGGTCGGACTTATCTATCTATCCGTCCGATAATGAGTTAGGCATTTCTAAATTCAAATCATATGGTTGTCCGGATTGCATTCTGACCGAGCGAACCTATCAATACTTCAAATTAATCAAATCTGGTTGTCTCTGGAATTGAGTATATCACCGTTCAGTTTATATTTTAACCGGTCGGGTTGACTGATTTCCTAGCAAAAGTTATCCTTGGATGCAATGAGTTGTTCGCCCGGATTGATTTCAAAATCGCTCAAAGTTAAAGGATCATTACTTGCATCAACAAGGATGTGGTATCTCTCTTTTTAAATAAGGGGCCGCTCGGCCTAACACTATGATCGCACAAGAAATCGGACATCCTGAGATTTTTTAAAAAAAAAGGGGGTAACCGCGCGGCCTAAATATAAACCACCCAAGATCCTCAATCGTCATCTATATTTGGATCAGGATAGCCGCGCGGCTAGATTATAAGAAGCGAAAGAGAAGAAGGAGAGAAAAAGACAAGATATCAATCACAAGTAAGTAACAGCAGAATGACAACCAGACAGGTAAGAAATTTCTATTCATTTCTTCAAAAATATGTTTACAAAAGTACTGACCGCCCGGTTAACAAAAAGAAACCGGCGGTTACAAAAGTTAAAAAGTAAAACAAGAGCACTAGTCTGCCGACTTTTTCCGCTTCTTGACAGGCGGACTTGAGGTCAGGCCTTCGATGTCAATCTCCGGCGAATAGCCTTCACTGAACGAAGAAGAATCCGACGAACCGCTGGAACTTGATCGCCCGGTCCTACTGGCGGAGCCAGTGGTCCCAGAGGATAGGTCATCTTCATCGTCCTCATCAGCGTCACCGGCCTCATTGTCCGCATCGACCTCATCGGCGGCTTCACCGCTTCCATCTCCTCCTTGATGAAGCACGACCTCTCTGCCCGCGTCAGCCTCAGCCTCCTCGCCCACCTTGGTCTTCCCTTTGCGCCTTCGGCTGATTTCATCGAGTTGAGTCTTCAAGGTGGGGAAGAGGTCGGAGAAGGTGGTACCCTCGAACCCTTCGCTCAGACCGCCCCGGTCTTCCATAAGACCCAGGGCCTTGTTGATTCCTTGGGCCACGTGAGGCAGCACCTCGTCTTGGAAGGCCGGGTTAGTTATCTCATATTGTTTCTGCAGGAAAGAAAGGAAAAACGAGTTAGGTCGCTCGAGTTAAGCAAAAGGGGCCGCGGCATTTGTTTGTCGAAACTCACCGCCACGACTTCTTGAAGCCGCGCGGTCTCCTCTCGAAGCCGCGTGATCTCCGCGGCCTGCCCCTCGAATCTCTTATCCAGGTGTTTTTGGACGGAAACCAGCCGCTTGAACGACAAGGCCATAAAGTGGTTGGCCGCAAATCCCCATGCACCGGCCTGAGCCGCTAACCGGGGGAGCTCTTCCTCGGGAGTATTCCTCAGCCTCTTCAAAGTCTTTCGACCATACAAGGCAGCCCCGGCGGCTAGGGCGTGGCGGTCAATCTTTTCACTCCCCCACGGAGGGAGCGCGGTGGATACCCGGATCCGACTTCCATCCCTGTGCCAAAGGACGGTCGGGTTGCCCTGCAGGTCGGGCGGGTTCCCACTTGAACGAAGGATTTCGTAATCGTCAAAAGAGGTCGGGCCCTCTTCCTCCGAAGATGGCGACCTCTTTCGCCGCTGCCTCTTCTCCCTCTGGGTTAAAACTGGGCCGGCCGGCGTGACCGGCTTGTTCGCTGGAACGATATGGGCGGCTGCAAAATAAAATCAAGAGTATAAGTAAAGAAGGCCGCGCGGTCATATAAAGGCGGTCTAGAGGAACTTACTATGTTCGGGGAGGATGTTCTCAAGCTCCGAGAAAAGCGGGATGTAGTGATTAATATCAAGCCGCTCCTTCTCAAGGAACGCGAAGGTGTCCGCCTCGATCTTGCCGACCTGGGGATCTGGAAAACTTCTTCCCCCGGACTTGCGGGTTGGTCTGCAACAGTCCGAAGTTGCCCTCGAGCATTACAAACCGCTCCGACCAATCGGAGACTTTGTTCGCCAGATTGACAATCTTCAGCCCGTGGCAGCCGAAGTAAAGGTGCCCCCTGTAAGTTGAAGTCCCCGAGTCGGAGACCGCCCGCACTGAGAAGAACTTTCTGAACAGGTCGAGGGAGAACCGGATCCTCTCGAACCGCAGGTACGAGATGAAACTATATATTGAGGCGATGGAGTTCGGTGGAAGCTGACCGGGCACAACCCCGTAGTGGTCGAAAATGGCTATGACTTCAAGCGGCAGTGGAAACTTGAAGCCATACTCGAAGTGGTCAACTGGGATGGCGATCTGGTGCGGACTGGAAGAGTTAATCCGCTCGTCGCGCAAAGGAAGCCGCGCGAGCAGAGTACTCCCTACCATGTGTTTAGCAATGAAGTCATCCAGTTCGTTCTGGGTAAGGCGGCATTCCGGATGGTCCGCCGAATGGAATGCCAAGGCCGCGTCAGCTCGGACGGCCTTAACTTTAACAGGTCGCTGCGACTTGTTCTTGGATCGCGCCATCTGGAAATCGTGAGAATGACTTCGGCAAATTCTATACTTATAGATTTCTATGATCTGTGAATAGTAAAATCACGACACGGTTATACATTCTGACCGCGCGGTCAATGACCTATGTGGTTAGATTCACCAGAAATATGAAAGAAGCAAAGGCATCCAGAAAAAACAGAAGTAAGCATACATCACAGTTCGCCCGACCAGAAAACAGTTCGAATGAAACATAAGATTTAAACAAGGCATAAAATACAGCGGTTAACATAGGAGACCGCGCGAATTGTTCGAATAAAAGACAAGAATAAAGAAGAATATTGTCCAGATCAACAAGCCACATTCATAATACAAGTTATGTTCAAATATTAATCACGATTGACGGCGCTCTGGGGAGGCATCCTCTCTATGAAGTCGCGCGACCTGGTCACTGGTCGTGTTCAAGAGAGAATAAATTTGGCTTGTATGATAATGAAGGTGGTTGATTGTGCAATGAAGCCGCCCGGCATCCCTTTCGACCCGCGTAGCGGCAATCATTCGGGGGGTTGCGGCGGCCTCGTCAATCATTGGATCAGCCGCCCGGACTGAAGGAGGATTTGAGCTCGCTCCAATAGTCGGGCGGCTAACAGCTACCACCCCATCATTCACATTTCGCCGACCAGCGGCGACTTCTCTGGTTAAGCGCAGGAATTTATCCTGGTAATATTTTGAGTCACTCTCAAATTTGGCAGAGGCTTTCTTCTCCTTCTCCAGTTGGACGGTTAGAGCAGTCCGTGTAGCCACCACCGCTGCTCGCGCGGCCTCAAGCTGAGTCTCCAGGACTTTCACTTTCTCTGTGCTGGACCTCCTGTCAATCTCTGATTGCGCCAGAGCGGTCCGAGTGGCGGCCTCCCGGTCCTCTACCTCCTTCAAGCAGGCCCTCAGGTTGATCAGATCTGCCTCAAGGCGATCAAACAGATGCGGTCTTTCCGGCAAGGATGTCGCACAGGTTGAAATCGGGGGTGCTAGCCGAGGCAGACTGGCCTCAAGGTCACCCGGCTTCACGATTTGATCAGCGCTATCTGAAAGAAGCCGCTTGGTTATGAAAAATAAGAGCATACAACGCTACATATATATAAAGTAGAAACGAACATAAACACGAGAGCAGTGCCTGGGCGGACAGGCCATTTAGACCGTTCCGAGTTCATCCTCTGACATTGCTCACGCCAGAGTCTCTCCGTACTTGACCTAACGGAAGGGAACCGGGCCGCTAAAGGAAAGAGGCTCGGCGGCGGGTTCACTAATTTATTATGGCAAGGCCGCGGAATGGAAAAACGGACCGCTTTATAGTCCGTGGAACCCTTACCTGCCGCAAGAAGATCAGGCCGCGACGGCTTGTTCAAGGCCTGTTCCGCCCTCTCCTTCTTCACCTTCATGATCTCTTCCCCGGTCATTGCTGGGGGTACCTCCTCCCGCGCTCGCAGAACTTCTTCAAGTTCCCTCGTTTTCTTTTCGACCTCCAAGGCAGTCCGGGCGGCGGCCTCTCGCTCTTCGGCCTCCATCCGAGCGGTCTCTTCAGACCGGGCTGTGTCATCAGTAGCAAGAGCGTTTTGGTCAGAGGCGGTCGGGCTGACAAGAAACTGATCTCGCTTCACCAGCTCATCCATGTCTTTGAAGATCCCGTTGAAGGATATACTGCTCGCCGGGTCCGGAGGCAGTTCGCCCGTTTTCGCGTCAGGAGTGGCCGGCGATTCGTTTGACTTGCTGGGTGGAGGAGTCGCAAGACCTAGCTCCTCTTTCAGCCGCGAATTGGTCTGGAGGAGGGATTCGGTCGGTTTCTTAAGGGCCGCCCTTTCCTTAGCGGCCAGCCTCTTGACTTTCTTAGTTATCCGCTCGGTAACAGATCCGGTCTTCTTCCTCTTTCTCTCTCTCTTACTCGGCGCTGGGCCAAGTTCTTTCGAGGGGCTGGGGTAGTCATCCACGGACAAAGGGGTGTTCTGTTCGCCCGTCCTTGGGGAGGTAACCGCCTCCTTCTCTAGATCTCGGACGAGCAAATGAGGGTTCCCGGATGGGGTGATTTCCACACCAAACGAGTCATTCTCTCCGGCCTTCTTCGAAGGGCTTTCTGGAGCAACTTCTTCAGGAGGAGCGGTCTCCTCTTTATTCAGCGGGCTGGCGGTCTGTTGGTTGAGGCCTTTGGGAGAAATCGGCAAGTCATCAGGAGGAGGCTCCGAACTGTTCGCCACGGGCTCTGCAGGAGTCTTAGGAGTCGTTAAGTCCACAACCGGCTTGGAGCTGCCCGTTGCGGCCTTCTCGGCCCGTTTTCTCTTTTTCCGGTCTTTCCGGTCTTGCTTTTCCCTCGCCTTATCCAATTTTTCCGGCGATTCGCTCCTCTTGTTTTCCGCCCTCTTCTGGTCCCCACTGGGATCCACGCGGTCTAGCACGGCGTCCAGGAAATCCATTACTGAAGAATTGCCGGTCTTAAAAACTCTAACCGCAGCTGGCGAGTAATACCCCGAGATTTCGCAGAAAAACTCCACAGAATGAATTCTCTGGCTCTCTTATAGGATTCAAGGCAGGTCGGATGCGGTCTCCCGGTCAAAGCTAATATTTTCGAAATCCTCTTGAGATTTGAAAATATGCGGGGATTATGTTTGCCCGGAAAACCGCTTCTCGGTTTGAACCATTATCAGACCGCTCGGACTCTTGAGCCAAGCCGCTGGGTCCTGGAATCGGCGGTTCCCCGTTCAAGAAGGGCCAGGCCGGGCGGCCTGGTGTCATTTCCAGGATCACCCCCAAAGAGATAAGATCGTCAAAGAGCCAAGGCAGGAAGTTCATCCGCGGTCTCAGCAAGAAGGCCGCGCGGGTTGTCCCATAGAAACTCGAAGTTCCAGCCCCGAAGAACAGGTCGGGGCTCCAGATCGAAGGCTATCCAAGTTACCTCTTGAAGATCGGCTGAGTCATGACCAGAGGGCAGACCGCGACCTCAATCTCCAAACTGCGCGGTCTGCATTATTGACTTGGTCCCGGCGTCCTCAGCCGCAAGCAAGACAGATCGGGAAGGCAGGCCGTCAGATCGCGCGGCCTCTTTCTTTCTCTTCTTTGTGTATCCCGTCACCGCCTGCCCGTTTCTCCTGTACCCGGGCAGGAGGTTATTTTATCCCTGCCCGATCGGGCAGGCCCCCAAGCCTATAAATAGGGGGCGGCACTGTTCCCAAGACACGCACACTCGAATCCAAGAGCTCGCTTGTCTGAGCTCCGGTCTCGAGTTTCAGGTCTCGCGAACTGCTGACCGGCCGGCTTCTGCTCTTTCACATTTGTAACCGCTTCTTTTCAATAAAAGGAAAGCCCGTCGCAGGAGTGGCATTTGCCGCGACGGGCGAAGTCTGGCCTCGACCGCTGCTAGCGGTCTGAATTCTTCAACTAAATAGTAACTGATAGTCCGCAACCCTCGTTTCACTTCGGAGGCGCACTTTTGAATCGAACACCATTCAAGCTCGTTTAGAGGTCAATATACAGTGGATTCTACTGGTAATGCGAAATTTTGCTCCAAATGACACATAAATTTCAAAATGAAAGAATTTAAGATGAGGTTTGTAGCGAATGTGAGAGATTTAGCTCCAAATGACACTTAAACATTAAACAGCAATAACTTTTAATCCGGTTGTCTGATTTTACCCCACAACACCTTTTCGGAATGAGCTCGGAGCACTACATTCATTGGAGCACAAGTTTTACCCATTCTAGAATATTTAGTTGTCGATATATAGCCGGTTGCAGCGGTAATGCGAAATTTAGCTCGAAAGGACACCTTTTTAGAATGAGATAGGAGCCCTAAATCCAATGGAGAACAATTTTAACCCATTCAAGCTCGTTTAGAGGTCGATATACTGTGGGTTCTACTGGTAATGCGAGATTTTGCTCCAAATGACACATAAATTTCAAAGTGAAAGAATTTTAGATGCGGTTTGTAGCGAATGTGAGAGATTTAGCTCTAAATGACACTTAAACTTTAAACAGCAATAACTTTTGATCCGGTTGTCTGATTTTATCCGACAACACCTTTTCGGAATGAGCTCGGAGCACTACATTCATTAGAGCACAAGTTTTACCCATTCCAGTTCATTAAGTTGTTGATATATAGTCGGTTGCAGCGGTAATGCGAAATTTACCTTCAAAGGACACCTTTTCAGAATGAGATAGGAGCCCTAAATCAATGAAGAATTATTTTAACCCATTCAAGCTCGTTTAGAGGTCGATATACAGTGGGTTCTATTGGTAATGCGAGATTTTGCTCCAAATGACACATAAATTTCAAAATGAAAGAATTTTAGATGCGGTTTGTAGCGAAAGTGAGAGATTTAGCTCCAAATGACACTCAAACTTTAAACAGCAACAACTTTTGATCTGGTTGTCTGATTTTACCCCACAACACCTTTTCGGAATGAGCTCGGAGAACTACATTCATTGGAGCAAAAGATTTACCCATTCCAGTTCATTTAGTTATCGATATATAGCCGGTGGCAGTGGTAATGCGAAATTTAGCTCCAAAGGACACCTTTTCAGAATAAGATGGGAGCCCAAAATCAAATGGAGAACAATTTTAACCCATTCATGATCGTTTATAGGTCGATATGCAGTGGATTCTACTTGTAATGCAAGATTTTGCTCCAAATGACACATAAATTTTAAAATGAAAGAATTTTAGATGCGGTTTGTAGCGAAAGTGAGAGATTTAGCTTCAAATGACACTTAAACTTTAAACAGCAATAACTTTTGATCCGGTTGTCTGATTTTACCCCACAACATCTTTTCGGAATGAGCTCGGAGCACTACATTCATTGGAGCACAAGTTTTACCCATTTCAGTTTATTTAGTTGTTGATATATAGCCGGTTGCAGGGGTAATGCGAAATTTAGCTCCAAAGGACACCTTTTCAGAATGAGATAGGAGCCTTAAATCCAATGGAGAACAATTTTAACCCTTTCAAGCTCGTTTAGAGGTCGATATACAGTGGGTTCTACTGGTAATGCGAGATTTTGCTCCAAATGACTCATAAATTTCAAAATGAAAGAATTTTAGATGCGGTTTGTAGCGAAAGTGAGAGATTTAGCTCCAAATGACACTCAAACTTTAAACAGCAACAACTTTTGATCTGGTTGTCTGATTTTACCCCACAACACCTTTTCGGAATGAGCTCGGAGCAGTACATTCATTGGAGCACAAGATTTTCCCATTCCAGTTCATTTAGTTGTCGATATATAGCCGGTTGCAGTGGTAATGCGAAATTTAGCTCCAAAGGACACCTTTTCAGAATAAGATAGGAGCCCAAAATCAAATGGAGAATAGTTTTAACCCATTCATGATCGTGTAGAGGTCGACATACAGTGGATTCTACTGGTAAAGCAAGATTTTGCTCCAAATGACACATAAATTTCAAAATGAAAGAATTTTAGATGCGGTTTGTAGCGAAAGTGAGAGATTTAGCTCCAAATGGCACTTAAACTTTAATCAGCAATAACTTTTGATCCGGTTGTCTGATTTTACCCCCACAACACCTTTTCGGAATGAGCTCGGAGCACTACATTCATTGGAGCACAAGTTTTACAAATTCCATTTCATTTAGTGTCGATAGATAGCCGGTTGCAGCGGTAATGCGAAATTTAGCTCCAAAGAACACCTTTTCATAATGAGATAGGAGCTCTAAATCCAATGGAGAACAATTTTAACCCATTCAAGCTTGTTTAAAGGTCGATATACAGTGGGTTCTACTGTTTATGCGAGATTTAGCTCCAAATGACACATAAATTTCAAAATGAAAGAATTTTAGATGCGGTTTATAGCGAAAGTGAGAGATTTAGCTCCAAATGACACTCAAACTTTAAACAGCAATAACTTTTGATCTGGTTGTCTGACTTTACCCCACAACACCTTTTCGGAATGAGCTCGAAGTACTACATTCCTTGGAGCACAAGATTTACTCATTCCAGTTCATTTAGTTGTCGATATATAGTCGGTTGCAGCGGTAATGTGAAATTTAGCTCGAAAGGACACCTTTTCAGAATGAGATAGGAGCCCTATATCCAATGGAGAACAATTTTAACCCATTCAAGCTTGTTTAGAGGTCGATACACAGTGGGTTCTATTGGTAATGCGAGTTTTAGCTCCAAATGACACATACATTTCAAAATGAAAGAATTTTAGATGCAGTTTGTAGCGAAAGTGAGAGATTTAGCTCCAAATGACACTCAAACTTTAAACAGCAATAACTTTTGATCTGGTTGTCTGACTTGACCCCACAATACCTTTTCGGAATGAGGTCCGAGTACTACAATCCTTGGAGCACATGATTTTCCCATTCTAGTTCATTTAGTTGTCGATATATAGTCGGTTGCAGCGGTAATGTGAAATTTAGCTCCAAAGGACACCTTTTCAGAATGAGATAGGCGCCCTAAATCCAATGGAGAACAATTTTAACCCATTCAAGCTTGTTTAAAGGTCGATATACAGTGGGTTCCACTGGTAATGCGAGATTTAGCTCCAAATGACACATAGATTTCAAAATGAAAGAATTTTAGATGTGGTTTGTAGCGAATGTGAGAGATTTAGCTCCAAATGACACTCAAACTTTAAACAGTAATAACTTGATCCGGTTGTCTGACTTTACCCCACAACACCTTTTCGGAATGAGCTCGGAGTACTAGATTCCTTGGAACACAAGTCTTACCCATTCCAGTTCATTTAGTTGTCGATATATACCGGTTGCAGCGGTAATGCGAAATTTATCTCCAAAGGACACCTTTTCAGAATGAGATAGGAGCCCTAAATCCAATGGAGAACAATTTTAAACCATTCAAGCTCGTTTAGAGGTCAATATATAGTGGATTCTACTGGTAATGTGAGATTTTGCTCCAAATGACACATAAATTTCAAAATAAGAGAATTTTAGATGCGGTTTGTAGCGAAAGTGAGAGATTTAGCTTCAAATGACACTTAAACTTTAAACAGCAATAACTTTTGATCCGGTTGTCTGATTTTACCCCACAACATCTTTTCGGAATGAGCTTGGAGCACTACAATCATTGGAGCACAAGTTTTACCCATTCCAGTTCATTTAGTTGTTGATATATAGCTGGTTGCAGCGGTAATGCGAAATTTAGCTCCAAAGGACACCTTTTCAGAATGAGATAGGAGCCCTAAATCCAATGGAGAACAATTTTAACCCATTCAAGATCGTTTAGAGGTCGATATACAGTGGGTTCTACTAGTAATGAGAGATTTTGCTCCAAATGACACATAAATTTCAAAATGAAAGAAATTTAGATACGGTTTGTAGCGAAAGTGAGAGATTTAGCTCTAAATGACACTTAAACTTTAAACCGCAATAACTTTTGATCTGGTTGTCTGATTTTATACCACAACACCTTTTCGGAATGAGCTCGGAGCACTACATTCATTGGAGCAAAAGATTTACCCATTCCAGTTCATTTATTTGTCGATATATAGCTGGTTGCAGTGGAAATGCGAAATTTAGCTCCAAAGGACACCTTTTCAGAATAAGATGGGAGCCCAAAATCAAATGGAGAACAATTTTAAACCATTCATGATCGTTTATAGGTCGATATGCAGTGGATTCTACTTGTAATGCAAGATTTTGCTACAAATGACACATAAATTTTAAAATGAAAGAATTTTAGATGCGGTTTGTAGCGAAAGTGAGAGATTTAGCTTCAAATGACACTTAAACTTTAAACAGCAATAACTTTTGATCCGGTTGTCTGATTTTACCCCACAACATCTTTTCGGAATGAGCTCGGAGCACTACATTCATTGGAGCACAAGTTTTACCCATTCCAGTTTATTTAGTTGTTGATATATAGCCGGTTGCAGGGGTAATGCGAAATTTAGCTCCAAAGGACACCTTTTCAGAATGAGATAGGAGCCTTAAATCCAATGGAGAACAATTTTAACCCTTTCAAGCTCGTTTAGAGGTCGATATACAGTGGGTTCTACTGGTAATGCGAGATTTTGCTCCAAATGACTCATAAATTTCAAAATGAAAGAATTTTAGATGCGGTTTGTAGCGAAAGTGAGAGATTTAGCTCCAAATGACACTCAAACTTTAAACAGCAACAACTTTTGATCTGGTTGTCTGATTTTACCCCACAACACCTTTTCGGAATGAGCTCGGAGCAGTACATTCATTGGAGCACAAGATTTTCCCATTCCAGTTCATTTAGTTGTCGATATATAGCCGGTTGCAGTGGTAATGCGAAATTTAGCTCCAAAGGACACCTTTTCAGAATAAGATAGGAGCCCAAAATCAAATGGAGAATAGTTTTAACCCATTCATGATCGTGTAGAGGTCAATATATAGTGGATTCTACTGGTAATGTGAGATTTTGCTCCAAATGACACATAAATTTCAAAATGAGAGAATTTTAGATGCGGTTTGTAGCGAAAGTGAGAGATTTAGCTCCAAATGACACTTAAACATTAAACATCAATAACTTTTGATCTGGTTGTCTGATTTTACCCGACAACACATTTTCAGAATGAGCTCGGAGCACTACAATCATTGGAGCACAAGTTTTACCCATTCCAGTTCATTTAGTTGTTGATATATAGCTGGTTGCAGCGGTAATGCGAAATTTAGCTCCAAAGGACACCTTTTCAGAATGAGATAGGAGCCCTAAATCCAATGGAGAACAATTTTAACCCATTCAAGATCGTTTAGAGGTCGATATACAGTGGGTTCTACTAGTAATGAGAGATTTTGCTCCAAATGACACATAAATTTCAAAATGAAAGAATTTTAAATGCGGTTTGTAGCGAATGTGAGAGATTTAGCTCCAAATGACACTCAAACTTTAAACAGCAACAACTTTTGATCTGGTTGTCTGATTTTACCCCACATCACCTTTTCGGAATGAGCTCGGAGCGCTACATTCATTGGAGCACAAGATTTACCCATTCCAGTTCATTTAGTTGTCGATATATAGCCGGTTGCAGTGGTAATGCGAAATTTAGCTTCAAAGGACACCTTTTCATAATAAGATGGGAGCCCAAAATCAAATGGAGAACAATTTTAACCCATTCATGATCGTTTAGAAGTCGATATACAGTGGATTCTACTGGTAATGTAAGATTTTGCTCCAAATTTCACATAAATTTCAAAATTATAGAATTTTAGATGCGGTTTGTAGCGAAAGTGACAGATTTAGCTCCAAATGACACTTAAACTTTAAACAGCAATAACTTTTGATCTGGTTGTCTGATTTTACCCCACAACACCTTTTTGGAATGAGCTCGGAGCACTACATTCATTGGAGCACAAGTTCTACACATTCCAGTTCCTTTAGTTGTCGATAGATAGCCGGTTGCAGCGGTAATGCGAAATTTAGCTCCAAAGGACACCTTTTCATAATGAGATAGGAGCCCTAAATCCAATGGAGAACAATTTTAACCCATTCAAGCTTGTTTAAAGGTCGATATACAGTGGGTTCTACTGTTAATGCGAGATTTAGCTCCAAATGACACATAAATTTCGAAATGAAAGAATTTTAGATGCGGTTTGTAGCGAAAGTGAGAGATTTAGCTCTAAATGACACTCAAACTTTAAACAGCAATAACTTTTGATCCGGTTGTCTGACTTTACCCCACAACACTTTTTCGGAATGAGCTCGGAGTACTACATTCCTAGGAGCGCATGATTTACACATTGCGGTTCATTTAGTTGTCGATATATAGTCGGTTGCAGCGGTAATGTGAAATTTAGCTCCAAAGGACACCTTTTCAGAATGAGATAGGAGCCCAAAATCCAATGAAGAACAATTTTAACCCATTCAAGCTTGTTTAGAGGTCGATATACAGTGGGTTCTACTGGTAATGCGAGTTTTAGCTCCAAATGACACATACATTTCAAAATGAAAGAATTTTAGATGCAGTTTGTAGCGAAAGTGAGAGATTTAGCTCCAAATGACACTCAAACTTTAAACAGCAATAACTTTTGATCTGGTTGTCTGACTTTACCCAACAACACCTTTTCGGAATGAGCTCGGAGTACTACATTCCTTGGAACACAAGTCTTACCCATTCTAGTTCATTTAGTTGTCGATATATACCGGTTGCAGCGGTAATGCGAAATTTAGCTCCAAAGGACACCTTTTCAGAATGAGATAGGAGCCCAAAATCAAATGGAGAACAATTTTAACCCATTCAAGCTCGTTTAGAGGTTAATATACAGTGGATTCTACTGGTAATGCGAGATTTTGCTCCAAATGACATAAATTTCAAAATGAAAGAATTTTAGATGCGGTTTGTAGCGAAAGTGAGAGATTTAGCTCCAAATGACACTTAAACATTAAACAACAATAACTTTTGATCCGGTTGTCTGATTTTCCCCCACAACACCTTTTCGGAATGAGCTCGGAGCACTACATTCATTGGAGCACAAGTTTTACCCATTCCAGTTCATTTAGTTGTCGATATATAGCTGGTTGCAGCGGTAATGCAAACTTTAGCTCCAAAGGACACCTTTTTAGAATCAGATAGGTGCCTTAAATCCAATGGAGAACAATTTTAACTCATTCAAGCTCGTTTAGAGGTCGATATACAGTGGGTTCTACTGGTAATGCGAGATTTTGCTCCAAATGACACATAAATTTCAAAATGAAATTATTTTAGATGCGGTTTGTAGCGAAAGTGAGAGATTTAGCTCTAAATGACACTTAAACTTTAAACAGCAATAACTTTTGATGCGGTTGTCTGATTTTACCCGACAACACCTTTTCGGAATGAGCTCGGAGCACTACATTCATTAGAGCACAAGATTTACTCATTCCAGTTCATTTAGTTGTTGATATATAGCAAGTTGCAGCTGTAATGCGAAATTTAGCTCCAAAGGACACCTTTTCAGAATGAGATAGGAGCCCTAAATCCAATGGAGAACAATTTTAACCCATTCAAGCTCGTTTACAGGTCGATATACAGTGGGTTCTACTGATAATGCGAGATTTTGCTCCAAATGACACATAAATTTCAAAATGAAAGAATTTTAGATGCGGTTTGTAGCGAAAGTGAGAGATTTAGCTCTAAATGACACTTAAACTTTAAACAGCAATAACATTTGATCCGGTTGTCTGATTTTACCCGACAACACATTTTCGGAATGAGCTCGGAGCACTACATTCATTGGAGCACAAGTTTTACCCATTCCAGTTCATTTAGTTGTTGATATATAGACAGTTGCAGAGGTAATGCGAAATTTAGCTCCAAAGGACACCTTTTCAGAATGAGATAGGAGCCCTAAATCCAATGGAGAACAATTTTAACCCATTCAAGCTCGTTTAGAGGTCGATATATAGTGGGTTCTACTGGTAATGCGAGATTTTGCTACAAATGACACATAAATTTTAAAATGAAAGAATTTTAGATGCGGTTTGTAGCGAAAGTGAGAGATTTAGCTCCAAATGACACTCAAACTTTAAACAGCAACAACTTTTGATCTGGTTGTCTGATTTTACCCCACAACACCTTTTCGGAATGAGCTCGGAGTACTACATTCATTGGAGCAGAAGATGTACCCATTCCAGTTCATTTAGTTGTCGATATATAGCCGGTTGCAGTGGTAATGCGAAATTTAGCTCCAAAGGACACATTTTCAGAATAAGATAGGAGCCCAAAATCAAATGGAGAGAAATTTTAACCCATTCATGATCGTTTATAGGTCTATATACAATGGATTCTACTGGTAATGCAAGATTTTGCTCCAAATGGCACATAAATTTCAAAATGAAAGAATTTTAGATGCGGTTTGTAGCAAAAGTGAGAGATTTAGCTCCAAATGACACTTCAACTTTAAACACCAATAACTTTTGATCCGGTTGTCTGAGTTTACCCCACAACACCTTTTCGGAATGAGCTCGGAGCACTACATTCCTTGGAGCACACAATTTACCCATTCTAGTTCATTTAGTTGTGGATATATAGTCGGTTGCAGCGGTAATGTGAAATTTAGCTCCAAAGGACACCTTTTAAGAATGAGATAGGAGCCCTAAATCCAATGGAGAACAATTTTAACCCATTCAAGTTCGTTTAGAGGTCGATATACAGTGGGTTCTACTGGTAATATAAGATTTTGCTCCAAATGACACATAAATTTCAAAATAAAAGAATTTTAGATGTGGTTTGTAGCTTAAGTGAGAGATTTAGCTCTAAATGACACTTAATCTTTAAACAGCAATAACTTTTGATCCGGTTATCTGATTTTATCCGACAACACCTTTTCGGAATGAGCTCGGAGCACTACATTCATTGGAGCACAAGTTTTACTCATTCCAGTTCATTTAGTTGTTGATATATAGCCGGTTGCAGCGGTAATGCGAAATTTAGCTCCAAAGGACACCTTTTCAGAATGAGATAGGAGCCCTAAATCCAATGGATAATAATTTTAACCCATTCAAGCTCGTTTAGAGGTCGATATACAGTGGGTTCTACTGGTAATGCGAGATTTTGCTCCAAATGACACATAAATTTCAAAATGAAAGAATTTTTGATGCGGTTTGTAGCGAAAGTGAGAGATTTAGCTCCAAATGACACTCAAACTTTAAACAACAACAACTTTTGAGCTGGTTGTCTGATTTTACCCCACAACACCTTTTCGGAATGAGCTCGGAGCACTACATTCATTGGAGCACAAGATTTACCCATTCCAGTTCATTTAGTTGTCGATATATAGCCGGTTGCAGTGGTAATGCGAAATTTAGCTCCAAAGGACACCTTTTCAGAATAAGATAGGAGCCCAAAATCAAATGGAGAACAATTTTAACCCATTCATGATCGTTTAGAGGTCGATATATAGTTGATTCTACTGGTAATGCAAGATTTTGCTCCAAATGACACATTAATTTCAAAATGAAAGAATTTTAGATGCGGTTTGTAGCAAAAGTGAGAGATTTAGCTCCAAATGACACTTAAACTTTAAACAGCAATAACTTTCGATCCGGTTGTCTGATTTTACCCCACAACACCTTTTCAGAATGAGCTCGGAGCACTACATTCATTGGAGCACACGTTTTACCCATTCCAGTTCATTTAGTTGTCGATATATAGCCGGTTGCAGCGGTAATGCGAAATTTAGCTCCAAAGGACACCTTTTTAGAATGAGATAGGAGCCCTAAATCCAATGGAGAACAATTTTAACCCATTCAAGCTTGTTTAAAGGTCGATATATAGTGGGTTCTACTGTTAATGCGAGATTTAGCTCCAAATGACACATAAATTTCAAAATGAAAGAATTTTAGATGCGTTTGTAGCGAAAGTGAGAGATTTAGCTCCAAATGACACTCAAATTTTAAACAGCAATAACTTTTGATCCGGTTGTCTGACTTTACCCCCACAACACCTTTTCAGAATGAGCTCGGAGTACTACATTCCTTGGAGCACAAGATTTACCCATTCCAGTTCATTTAGTTGTCGATATATAGTCGGTTGCAGCGGTAATGTGAAATTTAGCTCCAAAGGACACCTTTTCATAATGAGATAGGAGCCCTAAATCCAATTGAGAACAATGTTAACCTATTCAAGCTTGTTTAGAGGTCGATATACAGTGGGTTCTACTGGTAATGCGAGATTTAGCTCCAAATGACACATAAATTTCAAAATGAAAGAATTTTAGATGCGGTTTGTAGCGAAAGTGAGAGATTTAGCTCTAAATGACACTCAAACTTTAAACAGCAATAACTTTTGATCCGGTTGTCTGACTTCACCCCACAACACCTTTTCGGAATGGGCTCGGAGTACTACATTCCTTGGAACACAAGTCTTACCCATTCCAGTTCATTTACTTGTCGATATATACCGGTTGCAGCGGTAATGCGAAATTTAGCTCCAAAGGACACCTTTTCAGAATGAGATAGGAGCCCTAAATCCAATGGAGAACAATTTTAATACATTCAAGCTCGTTTAGAGGTCAATATACAGTGGATTCTACTGGTAATGCGAGATTTTGCTCCAAATGACACATAAATTTTAAAATGATAGAATTTTAGATGCGATTTGTAGCGAAAGTGAGAGATTTAGCTCCAAATGACACTTAAACATTAAACAGTAATAACTTTTGATCTGGTTGTCTGATTTTACCCCACAACACCTTTTCGGAATGAGCTCGGAGCACTACATTCATTGGAGCACAAGTTTTACCCATTACAGTTCATTTAGTTGTCGATATATAGCCGGTTGCATCAGTAATGCGAAATTTAGCTCCAAATGACACCTTTTTAGAATGAGATAGGAGCCCAAAATTCAATGGAGAACAATTTTAACCCATTCAAGCTCGTTTAGAGGTCGATATACAGTGGGTTCTACTGGTAATGCGAGATTTTGCTCCAATTGACACATAAATTTCAAAATGAAAGAATTTTAGATGCGGTTTGTAGCGAAAGTGAGAGATTTAGCTCTAAATGACACTTAAACTTTAAACAGCAATAACTTTTGATGCGGTTGTCTGATTTTACCCGACAACACCTTTTCGGAATGAGCTCGGAGCACTACATTCATTGGAGCACAAGTTTAACCCATTCCAGTTCATTTAGTTGTTGATATATAGCCGGTTGCAGCGGTAAAGCGAAATTTATCTCCAAAGGACACCTTTTCAGAATGAGATAGGAGCCCTAAATCCAATGGAGAACAATTTTAACCCATTCAAGTTCGTTTAGAGGTCGATATATAGTGGGTTCTACTGGTAATACGAGATTTTGCTCCAAATGACACATAAATTTCAAAATAAAATAATTTTAGATGTGGTTTGCAGCGAAATTGAAAGATTTAGCTCTAAATGACACTTAAACTTTAAACATCAATAACTTTTGATCTGGTTGTCTGATTTTACCCGACAACACCTTTTCGGAATGAGCTCGGAGCACTACATTCATTGGAGCACAAGTTTTACCCATTCCAGTTCATTTAGTTGTTGATATATAGACGGTTGCATAGGTAATGCGAAATTTAGCTCCAAAGAACACCTTTTCAGAATCAGATAGGAGCCCTAAATCCAATGTAGAACAATTTTAACCCATTCAAGCTCGTTTAGAGGTCGATATATAGTGGGTTCTACTGGTAATGCGAGATTTTGCTCCAAATGACACATAAATTTCAAAATGAAAGAATTTTAGATCTGGTTTGTAGGGAAAGTGAGAGATTTAGCTCCAAATGACACTCAAACTTTAAACAGTAACAACTTTTGATCTGGCTGTCTGATTTTACCCCACAACACCTTTTCGGAATGAGCTCGGAGCACTACATTCATTGGAGCAGAAGATTTACCCATTCCAGTTCATTTAGTTGTCGATATATAGCCGGTTGCAGTGGTAATGCGAAATTTAGCTCCAAAGGACACATTTTCAGAATAAGATAGGAGCCCAAAATCAAATGGAGAGCAATTTTAACCCATTCATGATCGTTTAGAGGTCGATATACAGTGGATTCTACTGGTGATGCAAGATTTTGCTCCAAATGGCACATAAATTTCAAAATGAATGAATTTTAGATCCGGTTTGTAGCAAAAGTGAGAGATTTAGCTCCAAATGACACTTAAACTTTAAACAGCAATAACTTTTGATCCGGTTGCCTGAGTTTACCCCACAACACCTTTTCGGAATGAGCTCGGAGTACTATATTCCTTGGAGCACAAGATTTACCCATTCTAGTTCATTTAGTTGTGGATATATAGTCGGTTGCAGCGGTAATGTGAAATTTAGCTCCAAAGGACACCTTTTAAGAATGAGATAGGAGCCCTAAATCCAATGGAGAAAAATTTTAACCCATTCAAGCTTGTTTAGAGGTCGATATACAGTGGGTTCTGCTGGTAATGCGAGATTTAGCTCCAAATGACACATAAATGTCAAAATGAAAGAATTTTAGATGCGGTTTGTAGCGAAAGTGAGAGATTTAGCTCTAAATGACACTTAAACTTTAAACGGCAATAACTTTTGATCCGGTTGTCTGATTTTACCCAACAACACCTTTTCGGAATGAGCTCGGAGCACTACATTTATTGGAGCACAAGTTTTACCCATTCCAGTTCATTTACTTTTTGATATATAGCCAGTTGCAGCGGTAATGCGAAATTTAGCTCCAAAGGACACCTTTTCAGAATGAGATAGGAGCCCTAAATCCAATGGAGAATAATTTTAACCCATTCAAGCTCGTTTAGAGGTCGATATACAGTGGGTTCTACTGGTAATGCGAGATTTTGCTCCAAATGACACATAAATTTCAAAATGAAAGAATTTTTGATGCGGTTTGTAGCGAAAGTGAGAGATTTAGCTCCAAATGACACTCAAACTTTAAACAACAACAACTTTTGAGCTGGTTGTCTGATTTTACCCCACAACACCTTTTCGGAATGAGCTCGGAGCACTACATTCATTGGAGCACAAGATTTACCCATTCCAGTTCATTTAGTTGTCGATATATAGCCGGTTGCAGTGGTAATGCGAAATTTAGCTCCAAAGGACACCTTTTCAGAATAAGATAGGAGCCCAAAATCAAATGGAGAACAATTTTAACCCATTCATGATCGTTTAGAGGTCGATATACAGTTGATTCTACTGGTAATGCAAGATTTTGCTCCAAATGACACATTAATTTCAAAATGAAAGAATTTTAGATGCGGTTTGTAGCAAAAGTAAGAGATTTAGCTCCAAATGACACTTAAACTTTAAACAGCAATAACTTTCGATCCGGTTGTCTGATTTTACCCCACAACACCTTTTCGGAATGATCTCGGAGCACTACATTCATTGGAGCACAAGTTTTACACATTCCAGTTCATTTAGTTGTCGATAGATATTCGGTTGCAGTGGTAATGCGAAATTTAGCTCCAAAGGACACCTTTTCATAATGAGATAGGAGCCCTAAATCCAATGGAGAACAATTTTAACCCATTCAAGCTTCTTTAAAGGTCGATATACAGTGGGTTCTACTGTTAATGTGAGATTTAGCTCCAAATGACACATAAATTTCAAAATGAAAGAATTTTAGATGCGGTTTGTAGCGAAAGTGAGAGATTTAGCTGCAAATGACACTCAAATTTTAAACAGCAATAACTTTTGATCCGGTTGTTTGACTTTACCCCCACAACACCTTTTCAGAATGAGCTCGGAGTATTTCATTCCTTGGAGCACAAGATTTACCCATTCCAGTTCATTTAGCTGTCGATATATAGTCAGTTGCAGCGGTAATGTGAAATTTAGCTCCAAAGGACACCTTTTCAGAATGAGATAGGAGCCCAAAATCCAATGGAGAACAATTTTAACCCATTCAAGCTTGTTTAGAGGTCGATATATAGTGGGTTCTACTGGTAATGCGAGATTTAGCTCCAAATGACACATTAATTTCAAAATGAAAGAATTTTAGATGCGGTTTGTAGCGAAAGTGAGAGATTTAGCTCCAAATGACACTAAAACTTTAAACAACAATAACTTTTGATACGGTTGTCTGACTTTACCCCCACAACACCTTTTCGGAATTTGCTCGGAGTACTACATTCCTTGGAACACAAGTCTTACCCATTCCAGTTCATTTAGTTGTCGATATATACAGGTTGCAGCGGTAATGCGAAATTTAGCTCCAAAGGACACCTTTTCAGAATGAGATAGGAGCCCTAAATCCAATGGAGAATATTTTTAAGCCATTCAAGTTTGTTTATAGGTCAATATACAGTGGATTCTATTGGTAATGCGAGATTTTGCTCAAAATGACACATAAATTTCAAAATGAAAGAATTTTAGATGCGATGTGTAGCGAAAGTGAGAGATTTAGCTCCAAATGACACTTAAACATTAAACATCAATAACTTTTGATCTAGTTGTCTGATTTTACCCCACAACACCTTTTCAGAATGAGCTCAGAGCACTACATTCATTGGAGCACACGTTTTACCCATTCCAGTTCATTTAGTTGTCGATATATAGCCGGTTGCAGCGGTAATGCGAAATTTAGCTCCAAAGGACACCTTTTTAGAATGAGATAGGAGCCCTAAATCCAATGGAGAACAATTTTAACCCATTCAAGCTTGTTTAAAGGTCGATATATAGTGGGTTCTACTGTTAATGCGAGATTTAGCTCCAAATGACACATAAATTTCAAAATGAAAGAATTTTAGATGCGTTTGTAGCGAAAGTGAGAGATTTAGCTCCAAATGACACTCAAACTTTAAACAACAATAACTTTTGATCCGGTTGTCTGACTTTACCCCACAACACCTTTTCAGAATGAGCTCGGAATACTACATTCCTTGGAGCACAAGATTTACCCATTCCAGTTCATTTAGTTGTCGATATATAGTCGGTTGCAGCGGTAATGTGAAATTTAGCTCCAAAGGACACCTTTTCATAATGAGATAGGAGCCCTAAATCCAATTGAGAACAATGTTAACCCATTCAAGCTTGTTTAGAGGTCGATATACAGTGGGTTCTACTGGTAATGCGAGATTTAGCTCCAAATGACACATAAATTTCAAAATGAAAGAATTTTAGATGCGGTTTGTAGCGAAAGTGAGAGATTTAGCTCCAAATGACACTCAAACTTTAAACAGCAATAACTTTTGATCCGGTTGTCTGACTTCACCCCACAACACCTTTTCGGAATGGGCTCGGAGTACTACATTCCTTGGAACACAAGTCTTACCCATTCCAGTTCATTTACTTGTCGATATATGCCGGTTGCAGCGGTAATGCGAAATTTAGCTCCAAAGGACACCTTTTCAGAATGAGATAGGAGCCCTAAATCCAATGGAGAACAATTTTAACACATTCAAGCTCGTTTAGAGGTCAATATACAGTGGATTCTACTGGTAATGCGAGATTTTGCTCCAAATGACACATAAATTTTAAAATGATAGAATTTTAGATGCGATTTGTAGCGAAAGTGAGAGATTTAGCTCCAAATGACACTTAAACATTAAACAGTAATAACTTTTGATCCGGTTGTCTGATTTTACCCCACAACACCTTTTCGAAATGAGCTCGGAGCACTACATTCATTGGAGCACAAGTTTTACCCATTACAGTTCATTTAGTTGTCGATATATAGCCGGTTGCATCAGTAATGTGAAATTTAGCTCCAAATGACACCTTTTTAGAATGAGATAGGAGCCCAAAATTCAATTGAGAACAATTTTAACCCATTCAAGCTCGTTTAGAGGTCGATATACAGTGGGTTCCACTGGTAATGCGAGATTTTGCTCCAATTGACACATAAATTTCAAAATGAAAGAATTTTAGATGCGGTTTGTAGCGAAAGTGAGAGATTTAGCTCTAAATGACACTTAAACTTTAAACAGCAATAACTTTTGATGCGGTTGTCTGATTTTACCCGACAACACCTTTTCGGAATGAGCTCGGAGCACTACATTCATTGGAGCACAAGTTTTACCCATTCCGGTTCATTTAGTTGTTGATATATAGCCGGTTGCAGCGGTAATGCGAAATTTATCTCCAAAGGACACCTTTTCAGAATGAGATAGGAGCCATAAATCCAATGGAGAACAATTTTAACCCATTCAAGTTCGTTTAGAGGTCGATATATAGTGGGTTCTACTGGTAATACGAGATTTTGCTCCAAATGACACATAAATTTCAAAATAAAATAATTTTAGATGTGGTTTGCAGCGAAAGTGAGAGATTTAGCTCTAAATGACACTTAAACTTTAAACAGCAATAACTTTTGATCTGGTTGTCTGATTTTACCCGACAACACCTTTTCGGAATGAGCTCGGAGCACTACATTCATTGGAGCACAAGTTTTACCCATTCCAGTTCATTTAGTTGTTGATATATAGACGGTTGCATAGGTAATGCGAAATTTAGCTCCAAAGAACACCTTTTCAGAATCAGATAGGAGCCCTAAATCCAATGTAGAACAATTTTAACCCATTCAAGCTCGTTTAGAGGTCGATATATAGTGGGTTCTACTGGTAATGCGAGATTTTGCTCCAAATGACACATAAATTTCAAAATGAAAGAATTTTAGATCTGGTTTGTAGGGAAAGTGAGAGATTTAGCTCCAAATGACACTCAAACTTTAAACAGTAACAACTTTTGATCTGGTTTTCTGATTTTACCCCACAACACCTTTTCGGAATGAGCTCGGAGCACTACATTCATTGGAGCAGAAGATTTACCCAATCCAGTTCATTTAGTTGTCGATATATAGCCGGTTGCAGTGGTAATGCGAAATTTAGCTCCAAAGGACACATTTTCAGAATAAGATAGGACCCCAAAATCAAATGGAGAGCAATTTTAACCCATTCATGATCGTTTAGAGGTCGATATACAGTGGATTCTACTGGTAATGCAAGATTTTGCTCCAAATGGCACATAAATTTCAAAATGAATGAATTTTAGATCCGGTTTGTAGCAAAAGTGAGAGATTTAGCTCCAAATGACACTTAAACTTTAAACAGCAATAACTTTTGATCCGGTTGTCTGAGTTTACCCCACAACACCTTTTCGGAATGAGCTCGGAGTACTATATTCCTTGGAGCACAAGATTTACCCATTCTAGTTCATTTAGTTGTGGATATATAGTCGGTTGCAGCGGTAATGTGAAATTTAGCTCCAAAGGACACCTTTTAAGAATGAGATAGGAGCCCTAAATCCAATGGAGAAAAATTTTAACCCATTCAAGCTTGTTTAGAGGTCGATATACAGTGGGTTCTGCTGGTAATGCGAGATTTAGCTCCAAATGACACATAAATGTCAAAATGAAAGAATTTTAGATGCGGTTTGTAGCGAAAGTGAGAGATTTAGCTCCAAATGACACTAAAACTTTAAACAACAATAACTTTTGATACGGTTGTCTGACTTTACCCCCACAACACCTTTTCGGAATTTGCTCGGAGTACTACATTCCTTGGAACACAAGTCTTACCCATTCCAGTTCATTTAGTTGTCGATATATACAGGTTGCAGCGGTAATGCGAAATTTAGCTCCAAAGGACACCTTTTCAGAATGAGATAGGAGCCCTAAATCCAATGGAGAACATTTTTAAGCCATTCAAGTTTGTTTATAGGTCAATATACAGTGGATTCTATTGGTAATGCGAGATTTTGCTCAAAATGACACATAAATTTCAAAATGAAAGAATTTTAGATGCGATGTGTAGCGAAAGTGAGAGATTTAGCTCCAAATGACACTTAAACATTAAACATCAATAACTTTTGATCCAGTTGTCTGATTTTACCCCACAACACCTTTTCAGAATGAGCTCGGAGCACTACATTCATTGGAGCACACGTTTTACCCATTCCAGTTCATTTAGTTGTCGATATATAGCCGGTTGCAGCGGTAATGCGAAATTTAGCTCCAAAGGACACCTTTTTAGAATGAGATAGGAGCCCTAAATCCAATGGAGAACAATTTTAACCCATTCAAGCTTGTTTAAAGGTCGATATATAGTGGGTTCTACTGTTAATGCGAGATTTAGCTCCAAATGACACATAAATTTCAAAATGAAAGAATTTTAGATGCGTTTGTAGCGAAAGTGAGAGATTTAGCTCCAAATGACACTCAAACTTTAAACAACAATAACTTTTGATCTGGTTGTCTGACTTTACCCCACAACACCTTTTCAGAATGAGCTCGGAGTACTACATTCGTTGGAGCACAAGTTTTACCCATTCCAGTTCATTTACTTTTTGATATATAGCCAGTTGCAGCGGTAATGCAAAATTTAGCTCCAAAGGACACCTTTTCAGAATGAGATAGGAGCCCTAAATCCAATGGAGAACAATTTTAACCCATTCAAGTTCGTTTAGAGGTCGATATACAGTGAGTTCTACTGGTAATGCGAGATATTGCTCCAAATGACACAAATTTCAAAATGAAAGAATTTTTGATGCGGTTTGTAGCGAAAGTGAGAGATTTAGCTCCAAATGACACTCAAGCTAAAGCAACAATAACTTTTGATCCGGTTGTCTGACTTTACCCCACAAAACCTTTTCGGAATGAGCTCGGAGTACTACATTGCTTGGAACACAAGTCTTACCCATTCTAGTTCATTTAGTTGTCGATATATACCGGTTGCAGCGGTAATGCGAAATTTAGCTCCAAAGGACACCTTTTCAGAATGAGATAAGAGCCCTAAATCCAATGGAGAACAATTTTAACCCATTCAAGCTCGTTTAGAGGTCAATATACAGTGGATTCTATTTGTAATGCG
The DNA here is from genome assembly GCA_033032865.1 of Dactylorhiza incarnata. Lineage (NCBI taxonomy): Eukaryota > Viridiplantae > Streptophyta > Magnoliopsida > Asparagales > Orchidaceae > Dactylorhiza > Dactylorhiza incarnata. Next base: position 146,005 of record JAWHQI010000796.1, on the reverse strand, counting down.
AGATTTTGCTCCAAATGACACATTAATTTCAAAATGAAAGAATTTTAGATGCGGTTTGTAGCAAAAGTGAGAGATTTAGCTCCAAATGACAAACTTTAAACAGCAATAACTTTTGATCTGGTTGTCTGATTTTACCCCACAACACATTTTCGGAATGAGCTCGGAGCACTACATTCATTGGAGCACAAGTTTTACAGATTCCAGTTCATTTAGTTGTCGATAGATAGTCGGTTGAAGTGGTAATGCGAAATTTAGCTCCAAAGGACACCTTTTCATAATGAGATAGGAGCCCTAAATCCAATGGAGAACAATTTTAACCCATTCAAGCTTGTTTAAAGGTCGATATACAGTGGGTTCTACTGGTAATGCGAGATTTTGCTCCAATTGACACATAAATTTCAAAAGGATAGAATTTTAGATGCGGTTTGTAGCGAAAGTGAGAGATTTAGCTCTAAATGACACTTAAACTTTAAACGGCAATAACTTTTGATCCGGTTGTCTGATTTTACCCAACAACACCTTTTCGGAATGAGCTCGGAGCACTACATTTATTGGAGCACAAGTTTTACCCATTCCAGTTCATTTACTTTTTGATATATAGCCAGTTGCAGCGGTAATGCGAAATTTAGCTCCAAAGGACACCTTTTCAGAATGAGATAGGAGCCCTAAATCCAATGGAGAATAATTTTAACCCATTCAAGCTCGTTTAGAGGTCGATATACAGTGGGTTCTACTGGTAATGCGAGATTTTGCTCCAAATGACACATAAATTTCAAAATGAAAGAATTTTTGATGCGGTTTGTAGCGAAAGTGAGAGATTTAGCTCCAAATGACACTCAAACTTTAAACAACAACAACTTTTGAGCTGGTTGTCTGATTTTACCCCACAACACCTTTTCGGAATGAGCTCGGAGCACTACATTCATTGGAGCACAAGATTTACCCATTCCAGTTCATTTAGTTGTCGATATATAGCCGGTTGCAGTGGTAATGCGAAATTTAGCTCCAAAGGACACCTTTTCAGAATAAGATAGGAGCCCAAAATCAAATGGAGAACAATTTTAACCCATTCATGATCGTTTAGAGGTCGATATACAGTTGATTCTACTGGTAATGCAAGATTTTGCTCCAAATGACACATTAATTTCAAAATGAAAGAATTTTAGATGCGGTTTGTAGCAAAAGTAAGAGATTTAGCTCCAAATGACACTTAAACTTTAAACAGCAATAACTTTCGATCCGGTTGTCTGATTTTACCCCACAACACCTTTTCGGAATGATCTCGGAGCACTACATTCATTGGAGCACAAGTTTTACACATTCCAGTTCATTTAGTTGTCGATAGATATTCGGTTGCAGTGGTAATGCGAAATTTAGCTCCAAAGGACACCTTTTCATAATGAGATAGGAGCCCTAAATCCAATGGAGAACAATTTTAACCCATTCAAGCTTCTTTAAAGGTCGATATACAGTGGGTTCTACTGTTAATGTGAGATTTAGCTCCAAATGACACATAAATTTCAAAATGAAAGAATTTTAGATGCGGTTTGTAGCGAAAGTGAGAGATTTAGCTGCAAATGACACTCAAATTTTAAACAGCAATAACTTTTGATCCGGTTGTTTGACTTTACCCCCACAACACCTTTTCAGAATGAGCTCGGAGTATTTCATTCCTTGGAGCACAAGATTTACCCATTCCAGTTCATTTAGCTGTCGATATATAGTCAGTTGCAGCGGTAATGTGAAATTTAGCTCCAAAGGACACCTTTTCAGAATGAGATAGGAGCCCAAAATCCAATGGAGAACAATTTTAACCCATTCAAGCTTGTTTAGAGGTCGATATATAGTGGGTTCTACTGGTAATGCGAGATTTACCTCCAAATGACACATTAATTTCAAAATGAAAGAATTTTAGATGCGGTTTGTAGCGGAAGTGAGAGATTTAGCTCCAAATGACACTAAAACTTTAAACAACAATAACTTTTGATACGGTTGTCTGACTTTACCCCCACAACACCTTTTCGGAATTTGCTCGGAGTACTACATTCCTTGGAACACAAGTCTTACCCATTCCAGTTCATTTAGTTGTCGATATATACAGGTTGCAGCGGTAATGCGAAATTTAGCTCCAAAGGACACCTTTTCAGAATGAGATAGGAGCCCTAAATCCAATGGAGAATATTTTTAAGCCATTCAAGTTTGTTTATAGGTCAATATACAGTGGATTCTATTGGTAATGCGAGATTTTGCTCAAAATGACACATAAATTTCAAAATGAAAGAATTTTAGATGCGATGTGTAGCGAAAGTGAGAGATTTAGCTCCAAATGACACTTAAACATTAAACATCAATAACTTTTGATCCAGTTGTCTGATTTTACCCCACAACACCTTTTCAGAATGAGCTCAGAGCACTACATTCATTGGAGCACACGTTTTACCCATTCCAGTTCATTTAGTTGTCGATATATAGCCGGTTGCAGCGGTAATGCGAAATTTAGCTCCAAAGGACACCTTTTTAGAATGAGATAGGAGCCCTAAATCCAATGGAGAACAATTTTAACCCATTCAAGCTTGTTTAAAGGTCGATATATAGTGGGTTCTACTGTTAATGCGAGATTTAGCTCCAAATGACACATAAATTTCAAAATGAAAGAATTTTAGATGCGTTTGTAGCGAAAGTGAGAGATTTAGCTCCAAATGACACTCAAACTTTAAACAACAATAACTTTTGATCCGGTTGTCTGACTTTACCCCACAACACCTTTTCAGAATGAGCTCGGAATACTACATTCCTTGGAGCACAAGATTTACCCATTCCAGTTCATTTAGTTGTCGATATATAGTCGGTTGCAGCGGTAATGTGAAATTTAGCTCCAAAGGACACCTTTTCATAATGAGATAGGAGCCCTAAATCCAATTGAGAACAATGTTAACCCATTCAAGCTTGTGTAGAGGTCGATATACAGTGGGTTCTACTGGTAATGCGAGATTTAGCTCCAAATGACACATAAATTTCAAAATGAAAGAATTTTAGATGCGGTTTGTAGCGAAAGTGAGAGATTTAGCTCCAAATGACACTCAAACTTTAAACAGCAATAACTTTTGATCCGATTGTCTGACTTCACCCCACAACACCTTTTCGGAATGGGCTCGGAGTACTACATTCCTTGGAACACAAGTCTTACCCATTCCAGTTCATTTACTTGTCGATATATGCCGGTTGCAGCGGTAATGCGAAATTTAGCTCCAAAGGACACCTTTTCAGAATGAGATAGGAGCCCTAAATCCAATGGAGAACAATTTTAACACATTCAAGCTCGTTTAGAGGTCAATATACAGTGGATTCTACTGGTAATGCGAGATTTTGCTCCAAATGACACATAAATTTTAAAATGATAGAATTTTAGATGCGATTTGTAGCGAAAGTGAGAGATTTAGCTCCAAATGACACTTAAACATTAAACAGTAATAACTTTTGATCCGGTTGTCTGATTTTACCCCACAACACCTTTTCGAAATGAGCTCGGAGCACTACATTCATTGGAGCACAAGTTTTACCCATTACAGTTCATTTAGTTGTCGATATATAGCCGGTTGCATCAGTAATGTGAAATTTAGCTCCAAATGACACCTTTTTAGAATGAGATAGGAGCCCAAAATTCAATTGAGAACAATTTTAACCCATTCAAGCTCGTTTAGAGGTCGATATACAGTGGGTTCCACTGGTAATGCGAGATTTTGCTCCAATTGACACATAAATTTCAAAATGAAAGAATTTTAGATGCGGTTTGTAGCGAAAGTGAGAGATTTAGCTCTAAATGACACTTAAACTTTAAACAGCAATAACTTTTGATGCGGTTGTCTGATTTTACCCGACAACACCTTTTCGGAATGAGCTCGGAGCACTACATTCATTGGAGCACAAGTTTTACCCATTCCGGTTCATTTAGTTGTTGATATATAGCCGGTTGCAGCGGTAATGCGAAATTTATCTCCAAAGGACACCTTTTCAGAATGAGATAGGAGCCATAAATCCAATGGAGAACAATTTTAACCCATTCAAGTTCGTTTAGAGGTCGATATATAGTGGGTTCTACTGGTAATACGAGATTTTGCTCCAAATGACACATAAATTTCAAAATAAAATAATTTTAGATGTGGTTTGCAGCGAAAGTGAGAGATTTAGCTCTAAATGACACTTAAACTTTAAACAGCAATAACTTTTGATCTGGTTGTCTGATTTTACCCGACAACACCTTTTCGGAATGAGCTCGGAGCACTACATTCATTGGAGCACAAGTTTTACCCATTCCAGTTCATTTAGTTGTTGATATATAGACGGTTGCATAGGTAATGCGAAATTTAGCTCCAAAGAACACCTTTTCAGAATCAGATAGGAGCCCTAAATCCAATGTAGAACAATTTTAACCCATTCAAGCTCGTTTAGAGGTCGATATATAGTGGGTTCTACTGGTAATGCGAGATTTTGCTCCAAATGACACATAAATTTCAAAATGAAAGAATTTTAGATCTGGTTTGTAGGGAAAGTGAGAGATTTAGCTCCAAATGACACTCAAACTTTAAACAGTAACAACTTTTGATCTGGTTGTCTGATTTTACCCCACAACACCTTTTCGGAATGAGCTCGGAGCACTACATTCATTGGAGCAGAAGATTTACCCAATCCAGTTCATTTAGTTGTCGATATATAGCCGGTTGCAGTGGTAATGCGAAATTTAGCTCCAAAGGACACATTTTCAGAATAAGATAGGACCCCAAAATCAAATGGAGAGCAATTTTAACCCATTCATGATCGTTTAGAGGTCGATATACAGTGGATTCTACTGGTAATGCAAGATTTTGCTCCAAATGGCACATAAATTTCAAAATGAATGAATTTTAGATCCGGTTTGTAGCAAAAGTGAGAGATTTAGCTCCAAATGACACTTAAACTTTAAACAGCAATAACTTTTGATCCGGTTGTCTGAGTTTACCCCACAACACCTTTTCGGAATGAGCTCGGAGTACTATATTCCTTGGAGCACAAGATTTACCCATTCTAGTTCATTTAGTTGTGGATATATAGTCGGTTGCAGCGGTAATGTGAAATTTAGCTCCAAAGGACACCTTTTAAGAATGAGATAGGAGCCCTAAATCCAATGGAGAAAAATTTTAACCCATTCAAGCTTGTTTAGAGGTCGATATACAGTGGGTTCTGCTGGTAATGCGAGATTTAGCTCCAAATGACACATAAATGTCAAAATGAAAGAATTTTAGATGCGGTTTGTAGCGAAAGTGAGAGATTTAGCTCCAAATGACACTAAAACTTTAAACAACAATAACTTTTGATACGGTTGTCTGACTTTACCCCCACAACACCTTTTCGGAATTTGCTCGGAGTACTACATTCCTTGGAACACAAGTCTTACCCATTCCAGTTCATTTAGTTGTCGATATATACAGGTTGCAGCGGTAATGCGAAATTTAGCTCCAAAGGACACCTTTTCAGAATGAGATAGGAGCCCTAAATCCAATGGAGAACATTTTTAAGCCATTCAAGTTTGTTTATAGGTCAATATACAGTGGATTCTATTGGTAATGCGAGATTTTGCTCAAAATGACACATAAATTTCAAAATGAAAGAATTTTAGATGCGATGTGTAGCGAAAGTGAGAGATTTAGCTCCAAATGACACTTAAACATTAAACATCAATAACTTTTGATCCAGTTGTCTGATTTTACCCCACAACACCTTTTCAGAATGAGCTCGGAGCACTACATTCATTGGAGCACACGTTTTACCCATTCCAGTTCATTTAGTTGTCGATATATAGCCGGTTGCAGCGGTAATGCGAAATTTAGCTCCAAAGGACACCTTTTTAGAATGAGATAGGAGCCCTAAATCCAATGGAGAACAATTTTAACCCATTCAAGCTTGTTTAAAGGTCGATATATAGTGGGTTCTACTGTTAATGCGAGATTTAGCTCCAAATGACACATAAATTTCAAAATGAAAGAATTTTAGATGCGTTTGTAGCGAAAGTGAGAGATTTAGCTCCAAATGACACTCAAACTTTAAACAACAATAACTTTTGATCTGGTTGTCTGACTTTACCCCACAACACCTTTTCAGAATGAGCTCGGAGTACTACATTCGTTGGAGCACAAGTTTTACCCATTCCAGTTCATTTACTTTTTGATATATAGCCAGTTGCAGCGGTAATGCAAAATTTAGCTCCAAAGGACACCTTTTCAGAATGAGATAGGAGCCCTAAATCCAATGGAGAACAATTTTAACCCATTCAAGTTCGTTTAGAGGTCGATATACAGTGAGTTCTACTGGTAATGCGAGATATTGCTCCAAATGACACATAAATTTCAAAATGAAAGAATTTTTGATGCGGTTTGTAGCGAAAGTGAGAGATTTAGCTCCAAATGACACTCAAGCTAAAGCAACAATAACTTTTGATCCGGTTGTCTGACTTTACCCCACAAAACCTTTTCGGAATGAGCTCGGAGTACTACATTGCTTGGAACACAAGTCTTACCCATTCTAGTTCATTTAGTTGTCGATATATACCGGTTGCAGCGGTAATGCGAAATTTAGCTCCAAAGGACACCTTTTCAGAATGAGATAAGAGCCCTAAATCCAATGGAGAACAATTTTAACCCATTCAAGCTCGTTTAGAGGTCAATATACAGTGGATTCTATTTGTAATGCGAGATTTTGCTCCAAATGACACATTAATTTCAAAATGAAAGAATTTTAGATGCGGTTTGTAGCAAAAGTGAGAGATTTAGCTCCAAATGACAAACTTTAAACAGCAATAACTTTTGATCTGGTTGTCTGATTTTACCCCACAACACATTTTCGGAATGAGCTCGGAGCACTACATTCATTGGAGCACAAGTTTTACAGATTCCAGTTCATTTAGTTGTCGATAGATAGTCGGTTGAAGTGGTAATGCGAAATTTAGCTCCAAAGGACACCTTTTCATAATGAGATAGGAGCCCTAAATCCAATGGAGAACAATTTTAACCCATTCAAGCTTGTTTAAAGGTCGATATACAGTGGGTTCTACTGGTAATGCGAGATTTTGCTCCAATTGACACATAAATTTCAAAAGGATAGAATTTTAGATGCGGTTTGTAGCGAAAGTGAGAGATTTAGCTCTAAATGACACTTAAACTTTAAATAGCAATAACTTTTGATGCGGTTGTCTGATTTTACCCGACAACACCTTTTCGGAATGAGCTCAGAGCACTACATTCATTGGAGCACAAGTTTAACCCATTCCAGTTCATTTAGTTGTTGATATATAGCCGGTTGCAGCGGTAATGCAAAATTTATCTCCAAAGGACACCTTTTCAGAATGAGATAGGAGCCCTAAATCCAATGGAGAACAATTTTAACCCATTCAAGTTCGTTTAGAGGTCGATATATAGTGGGTTCTACTAGTAATACGAGATTTTGCTCCAAATGACACATAAATTTCAAAATGAAAGAATTTTAGATGTGGTTTGTAGCGAAAGTGAGAGATTTAGCTCTAAAAGACACTTAAACTTTAAACAGCAATAACTTTTGATCTGGTCGTCTGATTTTACCCGACAACACCTTTTCGGAATGAGCTCGGAGCACTACATTCATTGGAGCACAAGTTTTAACCATTCCAATTCATTTAGTTGTTGATATATAGACGGTTGCAGAGGTAATGCGAAATTTAGCTCCAAATGACACCTTTTCAGAATGAGATAGGAGCCCTAAATCCAATGTAGAACAATTTTAACTCATTCAAGCTCGTTTAGAGGTCGATATATAGTGGGTTCTACTGGTAATGCGAGATTTTGCTCCAAATGACACATAAATTTCAAAATGAAAGAATTTTAGATGCGGTTTGTAGTGAAAGTGAGAGATTTAGCTCCAAATGACACTCAAACTTTAAACAGCAACAACTTTTGATCTGGTTATCTGATTTTACCCTACAACACCTTTTCGGAATGAGCTCGGAGCACTATATTCATTAGAGCAGAAGATTTACCCATTCCAGTTCATTTAGTTGTCGATATATAACCGGTTGCAGTGGTAATGCGAAATTTAACTCCAAAGGACACATTTTCAGAATAAGATAGGAGCCCAAAATCAAATGGAGAGCAATTTTAACCCATTCATGATCGTTTAGAGGTCGATATACAGTGGATTCTACTGGTAATGCAAGATTTTGCTCCAAATGGCACATAAATTTCAAAATGAATAAATTTTAGATGCGGTTTGTAGCAAAAGTGAGAGATTTAGCTCCAAATGACACTTAAACTTTAAACAGCAATAACTTTTGATCCGGTTGTCTGAGTTTACCCCACAACACCTTTTCGGAATGAGCTCGGAGTACTATATTCCTTGGAGCACAAGATTTACCCATTCTAGTTCATTTAGTTGTGGATATATAGTCGGTTGCAGCGGTAATGTGAAATTTAGCTCCAAAGGACACCTTTTAAGAATGAGATAGGAGCCCTAAATCCAATGGAGAAAAATTTTAACCCATTCAAGCTTGTTTAGAGGTCGATATACAGTGGGTTCTGCTGGTAATGCGAGATTTAGCTCCAAATGACACATAAATGTCAAAATGAAAGAATTTTAGATGCGTTTGTAGCGAAAGTTAGAGATTTAGCTCTAAATGACACTTAAACTTTAAACTGCAATAACTTTTGATCCGGTTGTCTGATTTTACCTGACAACACCTTTTCGGAATGAGCTCGGAGCACTACATTCATTGGAGCACAAGTTTTACCCATTCAAGTTCATTTACTTGTTGATATATAGCCAGTTGCAGCGGTAATGCGAAATTTAGCTCCAAAGGACACCTTTTCAGAATGAGATAGGAGCCCTAAATCCAATGGAGAACAATTTTAACCCATTCAAGTTCGTTTAGAGGTCGATATACAGTGGGTTCTACTGGTAATGCGAGATTTTGCTCCAAATGACACATAAATTTCAAAATAAAAGAATTTTAGATGCGGTTTGTAGTGAAAGTGAGAGATTTAGCTCCAAATGACACTCCAAATGACACTCAAACTTTAACAACAACTTTTGATCTGGTTATCGGATTTTACCCCACAACATCTTTTCGGAATGAGCTCGGAGCACTACATTCATTGGAGCACAAGATTTACCAATTCCAGTTCATTTAGTTGTCGATATATAGCCGGTTGCAGTGGTAATGCGAAATTTAGCTACAAAGGACACCTTTTCAGAATAAGATAGGAGCCCAAAATCAAATGGAGAATAATTTTAACCCATTCATGATCGTTTAGAGGTCAATATACAGTGGATTCTACTGGTAATGCAAGATTTTGCTCCAAATGACACATAAATTTCAAAATGAAAGAATTTTAGATGCGGTTTGTAGCGAAAGTGAGAGATTTAGCTCCAAATGACACTCAAGCTAAAACAACAATAACTTTGATCCGGTTGTCTGACTTTACCCCCCACAACACCTTTTCGGAATGAGCTCAGAGTACTACATTCCTTGGAACACAAGTCTTACCCATTCTAGTTCATTTATTTGTCGATATATACCGGTTGCAGCGGTAATGCAAAATTTAGCTCCAAAGGACACCTTTTCAGAATGAGATAGGAGCCCTAAATCCAATGGAGAACAATTTTAACCCATTCAAGCTCGTTTAGAGGTCAATATACAGTGGATTCTATTTGTAATGCGAGATTTTGCTCCAAATGACACATTAATTTCAAAATGAAAGAATTTTAGATGCGGTTTGTAGCAAAAGTGAGAGATTTAGCTCCAAATGACAAACTTTAAACAGCAATAACTTTTGATCCGGTTGTCTGATTTTACCCCACAACACCTTTTCGGAATGAGCTCGGAGCACTACATTCATTGGAGCACAAGTTTTACACATTCCAGTTCATTTAGTTGTCGATAGATAGTCGGTTGCAGTGGTAATGCGAAATTTAGCTCCAAAGGACACCTTTTCATAATGAGATAGGAGCCCTAAATCCAATGGAGAACAATTTTAACCCATTCAAGCTTGTTTAAAGGTCGTTATACAGTGGGTTCTACTGTTAATGTGAGATTTAGCTCCAAATGACACATAAATTTCAAAATGAAAGAATTTTAGATGCGGTTTGTAGCGAAAGTGAGAGATTTAGCTCCAAATGACACTCAAATTTTAAACAGCAATAACTTTTGATCCGGTTATCTGACTTTACCCCACAACACCTTTTCGGAATGAGCTCGGAGTATTACATTCCTTGGAGCACAAGATTTACCCATTCTAGTTCATTTAGTTGTCGATATATAGTCGGTTGCAGCGGTAATGTGAAATTTAGCTCCAAAGGACACCTTTTCAGAATGAGATAGGAGCCCAAAATCCAATGGAGAACAATTTTAACCCATTCAAGCTTGTTTAGAGGTCGATATACAGTGGGTTCTACTGGTAATACGAGATTTAGCTCCAAATGACATTAATTTCAAAATGAAAGAATTTTAGATGCGGTTTGTAGCGAAAGTGAGAGATTTAGCTCCAAATGACACTAAAACTTTAAACAGCAATAACTTTTGATCCGGTTGTCTTACTTTACCCCACAACACCTTTTCGGAATGAGCTCGGAGTACTACATTCCTTGGAACACAAGTCTTACCCATTCCAGTTCATTTAGTTGTCGATATTGTTTACCCGAAAAACCGCTTCTCGGATTGGATCATTGTCGGACCGGGCGAACTGCTAGGTTAGGCCGCCGGGTTCCAGGATTAGTGGCTCTCAGTTCAGGGCAAACCAGGCCAGGCGATCTGATGACATTTCGGACCGCTCCCAAGATTGAAGATTGTCAGAAGACAAGACAAGAAGGCTATCCGCGGTCTCAAGGAGGAGACCGACCGGGTTGTGCATAGAGACTCAAGGTTCAAGCCCGGAAAGCAAGCCGCGGTCTCAGATCGGAGACCACCCGGGTTGCATCATGAAGATCGGCCAAAGTCACGTCCAGAGGGCAGATCGCGGTCTCAAGCCGGAGGCCGCTCGTCCTACATCATTGTCTTTGCCACGGCATCTTCAGCCTCAGGACAAACGGGTCGGAAGGGCAGGCCGCCAGGCCGCGCGGCTTCCTTCTTTTCTTCTTTATTCATCCCGTCACCGCTTGCCCTTTTCTCCTGTACCCGGGCAGGTGGTTATTCTATCCCTGCCCATTCGGGCAGGCCCCCAAGCCTATAAATAGGGGGCGGCACTGTTCACAAGACACGCACACTCGAATCCGAAAGCTCGCTTGTTGGAGTTGCGGCCTCGAGTTTCCGGTCTTGCGACCAGTCTAGCCAACCGACTCCCTTGTAACCCGCTGTAACCACTTCTCTCCAATCAAAGGAAAGCCCGTCGCAGGAGTGGCATTTGCCGCGACGGGCGAAGTCTGGCCTCGACCGCTGCTAGCGGTCTGAATTCTCTAACCATATAGTAACCGATAATCCGCAACCTTCGATTTCCTTCGGAAGCGCACTTTGGAATTGAACAGAAACACGCGACCTTCAGATCGCGGACAGTCAGTGACATCTTTGGTTCAGAATGTCAGACCGCCAGTTCCCGCTAAGAGACCGATCCGACCACAGCGATGACTCTTTGTGGGAAGCTCTGGAGCAAACAAGGAGAGAAGCCGACCAGGCCCAGAAAGCAACTGATCAGTGTCTGGACGCGATCAGTCAGGCTTTAACTCTGCTGACCGAGCGGCTAGCCCCCCAACAGGCCGCGGTTAACCCGGCAGTAACTCCTGTTCTACCTCCTCCACCTCCATTCCTACTGCCACAAGTCGCTCATCCCCAGCTGCCACAAGAAGGTTCCGCGGCTCGCGGAACTTTTACCAAGAAGCCGCGCACTGGATGCCGGCTCGAGTTCTCGACTTCCAAGAGGCGACTTCTCAGGCTGCCCACCTTTCCTACCCGCCCGAGACCGCTGCTTATCCCTCCTACCCGGCTGGAGTCTCTGTCCGCTCCTATCAGGCGGCCTGTCCGCAAATGACCGCCGCTGAGATAGCCTGACACTCTGCTTTCCCTCTGTACGAGGATACCGAGGAAAGTTCTCCCTTCACGGACGAGATCCGAGGAGAGCCGGCCCCAAATAACTTTCGAGAACCACGCCTGTCAACATATAAAGGGGAGTCTGATCCGGCAATTCATCTCCAAGCGTTTGAATCAGCTGTTTCTCTGAGAACCATCACCGACGCAACTAAGTGCAAGCTCCTGGTAACGTCCTTTGAGGGGCAAGCCCGAGAATGGTTTTATGGATTGCATCCTCGATCCATCAGATGTTTTGCGGAATTGCGTAGGGAATTCCTGCTTCGATTCTCTACCTCTAAAAAGAGGAAGAATGGTCCGGCAGCCCTATTTGAGATACGACAGCAAGAAAACGAAACATGGGCCCGCTTCGTCGACCGTTTCCAAAGGGAGATAATGGAGGTACAGAACGTTGATCCAGAATTATATAGGGTCGCTTTAATGCATGGCCTTAGGGAGGGGCCGTTGAAATTTGAAGCTCAAATCAGGGAACCAAAGACCTATCAAGAGATGATTAGTCTAGCCAATAAATTTATCAGGGGAGAAAAGACTAATCCTGGTTATGTTGCCAAATTGCTCAGCGACAATGACCAGTTTAGTTCTGCACCGATCCATCAGCAACGTTACAATCATCCATCTAGGCCTGACTTCGAACCTCGTGCTCAGAGGGGAAGAAATCTTAAGCCTAAGCAACCATTTCTTGGCCATCAACAGTTTCAGGATCATAAACCGCTGTTGGTCATCGCACCCACTCAATCAATGGGGGTTCCACAGATAATGCCAGTTTATCTGCCGCAATATATCGCACAGCCATCCCCAACTATTCCGTCCATCCGATATGATGAATCACATGAGTCATTCACCCCTCTTAACGTCAGCATGAACGAGGTTGTTCAGATTCTTCAAAAGAGGCCTGATTTCAAGAGGCCCCCTCCTTTGAAATCGAAAGTTCGCAATACCCAAACCTCTATTGTGAATATCACAAAGAGGAGGGGCATCAGACTGAGGATTGCCGGGCCCTCTGGTGGTTGATAAAAAAACTCCTGAAAGAAGGGAAGCTCCGAGGGTTGATCCGGCAAGAAACCCCGGTTGAACCACGAACCGAGAAGAAGAAGGAAGTGGTCGAAGTGACCTGGGAGTGTGCTGACGTAGAAGAGGCAGGTTGTTATGGGGATATACATCCTGCCGCCGAGTGCATAGAAGTAAATGATGTTGGCCCCCTTGGCAACATCTATTGTATCCATGGTGGACCAGGGCCAGAATCCTCTCGGAAATCCAGCATTGGGAGAGTCTCCAAGCAGGAAGTAGCAGCCGCTTCCACTTCTGCTCCAGAAAGGTCGGTCGTTACTTTCGGCCAAGAAGATCTTCCCCCAAATGCAAACCCTTTCGATGATGCAGTAGTGATAAAGGCAGCCATCGAGAACTACACCGTACATAAAATTCTGATTGATACCGGTAGCTCGGTTAATCTCATTTTCCGCCAAACATTTGATGCCCTTAAGACTGGAAAGTCTCTGCTCTCCACGGAAGGGCCCCTCTACGGCTTCTCAGAAGAAAAGAAAGAAGTGGAGGGTGCGTGAAGCTTTTGGTGTCACTGGGGGGCATAACGAAGCTGATAAACTTCGTAGTGGTGGAAGCCCCAAGCAGCTACTGTGCAATCTTCGGAAGACCAATCCTGAACGCTTACAAAGCGATAGTGTCCACTTTTCATTTGACCTTAAAGTTTGCCGCCGAGGGGCGTCAATATCGGATCCGAAGCGATCCAAAGGTTGCTCGTGAATGTTATGTAAAAACAGTTAATGTGGTCACCGAGGCACCACTTCCCAAGGCTCAGAATGACATTCATGAGGTGTCCAAACACCCTGAGGAGACCGAGGAAAGCGCAGAACGGAAAGGGACTTACCTGAAACCTGCCCAGGAGACCCAAGAGATCCCCATTGCTGAAGGGGAAGGGAAGAAGCTGATCATCAACGCCGAGCTATCAGAAGAGGAGAAGGTTCAGTTGATCTCCTGCCTATTGGAGAATCTAGACATCTTCGCCTGGTCGGCGGAAGATATGCCTGGAGTAGATCCCGATGTTGCGTGCCATCACCTCAACATCTCCCCTGAATTCAAGCCGATCCAACAAAAGAAGAGGGAGGTAGCAACCAAGCTGGCGGTACCCATCAAAGAGGAAGTTGCAAAGCTTCTTAAAGCCAATTTCATTTCTGAAATCCAATACCCCACTTGGATGTCAAATGTGGTAATGGTGAAAAAATCTCGGGGAAAATGGCGCATGTGTGTAGATTTTACAAAACTCATTAAAGTATGCCCCAAAGATTGTTATCCCTTGCCTCAGATAGATGTTTTAGTAGATTCCGCGGTGGGATATAATTTCATGAGCTTTCTAGATGCATTTTCTGGTTACCATCAGATTAAGATGCATAAACCTGATATCCCGCATACGTCCTTCATTACCAACGACGGGTGTTATTGTTATCTTGTCATGCCTTTCGGGCTCAAAAATGCGGGTATGACATATCAAAGAATGATGGACACATTTTCAAAATGCAGAAAGGAAGAAATCTTGAAGTATACGTTGATGATCTTCTTCTGAAAAGTAAAACTTTTGTAATCCATCTGAAAGACCTCGTAGAGACGTTCGCTACTCTACGGAGGTTCAAATTAAAACTAAATCCACTAAATGCGTGTTCGGGGCAAACAAAGTGAAATTTCTTGGACATCTTCTCACCCCTGATGGCCTCGCGCCAAATCCAGATAAAGTAAAGGCCATCCTAGATATGACCCCTCCTCGTAATCAGAAAGAGGTGCAGCAACTTGGGGGGAGGTTGGCAGGACTAAGCCGGTTCATTTCCAAGTCAGGAGATAAGAGCGCTCCATTCTTCAAAACTCTCAGGGGAGGATCTAAGTTTGAATGGAATGAAGAGTGCGATAGTGCTTTCGAACAGTTGAAAAAGCAGTTAACCTCAACCCCTCTTCTCCAAAGCCCTCGCGAAGGAGAAACATTATTCTTATACTTGGGGGTAGGTCCAGATGCAATAAGCTCTGTCCTTGTCCGGGAGGAGAAAAAGAAGCAATTTCCGATATATTACGTCAGCCACATCCTCAAAGATGCGGAAGCTAGATATTCAATTCTGGAAAAATTAGCCTTGCTTTGGTCATGTCATCACGAAGGTGGCCTAATACTACTTAATAGCATGAGTTTTGTATAGAAAAACTTTGATTTCTCCCTAAGCACGGTGTGTTTCAGAAGAAGAGATCCCGATCATACTTCAGGAAGTTCATTCTGGGGAATGCGGTAGCCATTCAGGGGCAAAAACCTTAGAGAAAAGGATCCTGCGGCAAGGATATTTCTGGCCAACTATGAGAAAGGATGCTGAAACATTTGCCAAGCGTTGTGTACAATGTCAGAAATTTGCTCCTCTTCAACATCTGCCCGCTCAATCGCTTAGGTCAATAACTGCACCCTGGCCCTTCGCGGTTTGGGGGATGGATCTTGTCGGACCCTTTCCAATGGCTAGCGGCCAGCGCCTCTTTATCATAGTAATGATCGACTACTTCAGTAAGTGGATTGAGGCAAAAGCATTGGCAAAGACTACTACCCAAATTATCAGAAATTTCATCTGGGGAGAAATAGTTTGCCGACACGGAATTCCGCTGGCAATTGTCACTGATAATGGACCGCAGTTCAATAATCCTGAGATGATAAACTTTTGCGATCAAGTTGGAATTGATCTTCGGTTCGCCTCGGTACATCATCCAAGGACAGTCAAGTAGAAGCTGCAAACAGGCGAATCCAGCAACTCCTGATGAAAAGAGTTTTGAATCAAAAAGGAAATTGGGCAGACCAACTTCCCTCCATCCTTTGGACTCTTCGCACTACCCCATCTTCAGCTACAGGGGAGACACCATTCAAATTATCTCATGGCTCGGAGGTTGTTGTTCCTGTAGAGTTTGAGGTGGTCACTCCAAGAGTTGTGTATGCAAAAGAGGGAGGAGAAGCATGGGTAGAATAGAATGATGAGGCCATCAGGTATAGTCTGGATGTGATCGAAGAGCTTCAGGACGAGGCAACAATCAGGCAGGAAGAAGTTAAGAGGAGGATGGCAAAATATTTTGACAAATGTTTACCCGGAAAACCGCTTCTCGGGTTGGATCATTCTCGGACCGGTCGAACTGCTGGGTCAGGCCGCTGGGTTCCAGGATCAGTGGCTTTCAGTTCAGGGTAAACCAGGCCAGGTGGGTTGATGTCATTTTCGGACCGCCCCCAAGAGTGAAGGTCGTCAAGGGCCAAGGCAAGAAGGCTATCCGCGGTCTCAGGTAGGAGACCGCGCGGGTTGTGCCATAGAGACTCAAGGTTCAAGCCCGGAGAACAAGCCGCGGTTTCAGATCAGAGACTATCCGGGTTGCCTCGTGAAGATCAGCCAAGCCATGTCCAGAAGGCAGACCGTGGTCTCAAGCCAGAGGCCGCTCGGTCTGCATCCTTGACTTGGTCCCGGTATCTTCAGCCTCAGGTCAGACAGGTCGGAAGAGCAAGCCGCCAAGCCGCGCGGCTTCTTTCTATTTCTTCTTTGTGCATCCCGTCACCACCTGCCCGTTTCTCCTGTACCCGGGCAGGAGGTAATTATATCCCTGCCCATTCGGGCAGGCCCCCAAGCCTATAAATAGGAGCGGCACTGTTCACAAGACACGCACACTCGAATCCAGGAGCTCGCTTGTTTGAGCTGCGGTCTCGAGTTTCCCGTCTTGCGGACTGTCTGACCGGCTGTCTTCTCTTTTCCTACATTTATAACCGCTGTAACCGCTTCATTTTAATCAAAGGAAAGCCCGTCGCAGGAGTGGCATTTGCCTCGGCGGGCGAAGTCCGGCCTCGACCGCTGCTAGCGGTCTGAATTCTCTAACCGAATAGTAACTGATAATCCGCAACCCTCGATTTCCTTCGGAGTCGCATTTTTGAATCGAACAGAAACACGCGACCTTCAGATCACGGACTGTCAGCGAAATCTTTGGTTCAGAATGTCAGACCGCCAGTTCCCTCCAAGAGACCGATCCGACCATAGCGATGACTCTTTGTGGGAAGCTCTGGAGCGAACAAAGAGAGAAGCCGACCAGGCCCAGAAAGCAACTGATCAGCGTCTGGACGCGATCAGCCAGGCTCTAACTCTGTTAACCGAGCGGTTAGCCCCCAGCAGGCCGCGGCTAACCAGGCAGTAACTCCTGTCCTACCTCCTCCACCTCCATACCCATTTCCGTAAGTCGCCCATTCCCGACCACCACAAGAAGGTTCTGCGGCTCGGCAGAATTTCTACCAAGAGGCCGCGCACTGTATGCCGGCTCGGGTCCTCGACTTCTAAGGGGAGGCTTCTCAGGCCGCTCACTTTTCCTATCCGCCTGAGGTCGCCGCCTACCAATCCTACCCGGCTGGAGCCCCTGCCCGCTCCTATCAGGCGGCCTGTCCGCAAATGACCGCAGCAGAGATCCCCTACCACCCTGCTTTCCCTCTGTACGAGGATACCGAGGAAAGTTCTCCCTTCACGGATGAAATCCGAGGAGAGCCGGCCCCAAATAACTTTCGAGAACCACGCCTGTCAACATATAGTGGGGAGTCCGATCCGGCAATTCATCTCCAAGCATTTGAATCGGCTGTTGCTCTGAGGACCATCACCGATGCAACTAAGTGTAAGCTCCTGGTGACGTCCTTTGATGGACCGGCCAGAGAATGGTTTTATGGACTGCATCCTCGATCCATTAGATGTTTTGCGGAATTGCGTAGAGAATTCCTACTTCGATTCTCTACCTCTAAAAAGAGGAAGAACGGTCCGGCAGCCCTATTTGAGATACGTCAGCAAGAAAACGAAACGTGAGCCCGCTTCGTCGACCGTTTCCAAAGGGAGATAATGGAAGTGCAAAACGTCGATCCGGAATTATACAGGGTCGCTTTGATGCATGGCCTTAGGGAGGTGCCGTTGAAATTTGAAGCCCAAATCAGGGAACCAAAGACATATCAAGAGATGATTAGTCTGGCTAATAAGTTTATCAGGGGGGAAAAGACTAATCCTGGTTATGTTGCCAAGTTGCTCAGCGACAATGATCGGTTTAGTTCCGCATCAACCCATCAGCAACGCTACAATCATCCATCTCGGCCTGACTTCTAACCTCGTGCTCAGAGGGGAAGAAATCTCAAGCCTAAGCAACCATTTCTTGGCCATCAACGGTTTCAGGATCAGAAACCGCCGTTGGCCATCGCACCCACTCAACCCATGGGGGTTCCGCAAATAATGCCCTTGTATCTGCCGCAGTACATCGCACAACCATCCCCAACTATTCCGTCCATCCGATATGATGAATCACAAGAATCTTTCACCCCTCTTAACGTCAGCATGAACGAGGTTGTTCAGATTCTCCAAAAAAGGCCCGACTTCAAGAGACCTCCACCTTTGAAATCGGAAGTTCGCAATCGAAATCCGAACTTCTATTGTGAGTACCACAAAGAGGAAGGGCACCAGACTGAGGATTGTCGGGCCCTCCGATGGTTGATAGAAAAACTCCCGAAAGAAGGGAAGCTCCGAGGGTTGATCAGGCAAGAAACCCCGGTTGAACCACGAACCGAAAAGAAGAAGGAAGCGGTCGAAGTGACCTGGGAGTGTGTTGACGTAGAAGAGGCAGGTTGCTATGGGGATATACATCCCGCCACCGAATGTATAGAAGTGAATGATGTTGGCCCCCTTGGCAACATCTATTGTATCCATGGAGGAGCAGGGCCAGAATCCTCTCGGAAATCCAGCATCGGGAGAGTCTCCAAACAGGAAGTAGCAGCCGCCTCCACTTCTGCTCCAGAAAGGTCGATCGTCACTTTCGGCCAAGAAGATCTTCCCCCAAATGCAAATCCTTTCGATGATGCAGTAGTGATGAAGGCAGTCATCGAGAACTACACCGTACATAAAATTCTGATTGATACTGGTAGCTCGGTTAATCTCATTTTCCGCCAAACATTTGAAGCCCTTAAGACTGGAAAGTCTTTGCTCTCCACAGAAGGGCCCCTCTACGGCTTCTCAGGAGAAAAGAAAGAAGTGGAGGGGTGCGTGAAGCTTTTGGTGTCGCTGGGAGGCATAACGAAGCTGATAAACTTCGTAGTAGTGGAAGCCCCGAGCAGCTACTGTGCAATCTTCGGAAGACCAATCCTGAATGCTTACAAAGCAATATTATCCACTTTTCATTTGGCCTTGAAATTCGCTGCCGAGGGGCGTCAATATCGGGTCCGAAGCGATCCAAAGGTTGCTCGTGAATGTTATGTAAAGACAGTTAATGTGATCACCAAGGCACCACTTCACAAGGTTCAGGATGACATCCATGAGGTATCTAAACTCCCTGAGGAGGCCGAGGAAAATGCAGAGCGGAGAGGGACGTACCTGGAACCTGCCCAGGAGACCCAAGAAATCCCTATTGCTGAAGAGGAAGGGAAGAAGCTGATCATCAACGCCGAGCTATCAGAAGAATAGAAGGTTCAGTTAATCTCCTGCCTGTTGGAGAATCTAGACATCTTCGCTTGGTCGGCGGAAGATATGCCTGGAGTAGATCCAGATGTTGCGTGCCATCACCTCAACATCTCCCCTGAATTCAAGCCGATCCAACAAAAGAAGAGGGATGTAGCAACCAAGCTGGCGGTACCCATCAAAGAGGAAGTTGCAAAGCTTCTTAAAGCCAATTTCATTTCTGAAATCCAATACCCCACTTGGATGTCAAATGTAGTAATGGTGAAAAAATCTGGGGGAAAATGGCGCATGTGTGTAGATTTTACAAAGCTCAATAAAGCATGCCCCAAAGATTGTTATCCCTTGCCTCGGATAGATGTTTTAGTATATTCCGCGGTGGGATATAATTTCATGAGCTTTCTAGATGCATTTTCTGGTTACCACCAGATTAAGATGCATAAACCCGATATCCCGCATACGTCCTTCATTACCAACGACGGGTGTTATTGTTATCTTGTCATGCCTTTCGGGATCAAAAATGCGGGTGCGACATATCAAAGAATGATGGACACGATTTTTGAAAAGCAGAAAGGAAGAAATCTTGAAGTATACGTTGATGATCTTCTTCTAAAAAGTAAAACTTTTTGAATCCACCTGAAAGACCTCGTAGAGACGTTCGCTACTCTGCGGAGGTTCAAATTAAAACTAAATCCATTGAAATGCGTGTTTGGGGCAAACAAAGGGAAATTTCTCGGACATCTTCTCACCCCTGATGGCCTCGCACCAAATCCGGATAAGGTAAAAGCTATCCTAGATATGACCCCTCCTCGTAATCAGAAAGAGGTGCAACAACTTGGGGGGAGGCTGGCAGGATTGAGCCGATTCATTTCTAAATCAGGAGATAAAAGCGCTCCATTTTTCAAGACACTCAGGGGAGGATCTAAGTTTGAATGGAATGAAGAATGCGATAATGCTTTCGAACAGTTGAAAAAGCAGTTAACCTCAACCCCTCTTCTTCAAAGCCCTCGCGAAGGGGAAACATTATTCTTGTACTTGGGGGTGGGCCCAGATGCAATAAGCTCTGTCCTGGTTCGGGAAGAGAAAAAGAAGCAATTTCCGATATATTATGTCAGCCACATCCTCAAAGATGCGGAAACTAGATATTCAATCCTGGAGAAATTAGCCTTGGCTTTGGTCATGTCATCACGAAGGCTCCGCCCCTATTTTCAGGCTCATCCTATTCAGGTGGTTTCGGATCATCCACTAAGAAGTATCCTGGAGAAGCCGGATCATTCAGGAAGATTGGCCAAATGGGCAATCGAGCTGAGCGAGTTCGAAATATTGTACATTCCCAGAACGGCAATAAAGGCACATGTATTGGCAGATTTCTTGGTAGACACGATGGAGTCTAATCCTGAACAGGTAGTACAATCTCCTTTGGCTTGGATCATTTATATGGATGGGGCTTCTGGGAGAAACTCCGTGGGAGCCGGGGTAGTTCTGATCAGTCCAAATGGCATCAGGCTGGAGCAAGCTATCAAATTCTTCTTTTCAGTTACAAATAACCAAGCCGAATACGAAGCACTCTTGGCCGGCCTGAGACTCGCAAAGGAGCTTGGGATATAACATGTTCATGTGAAAACTGATTCTCTTGTGATGGCTTCCCAGGTTCTAGGGAACTACGAAACAAGAGAACCGATATTAAGAAAGTATCTATTCCTAGCTAAGGAAGAAATCGGGAAATTCAAATCCTTCATCATCGAACACATTCCGAGAACACAAAATGAAGAGGCAGGCGAATTGTCAAAGTTTGGTCTTCCATCAGGAGGGGTGACCTCGGAACTTTTTTATCCGGCAACGGAGGAAGAGGAGCTCATGCAGATCGATCAGCATCCTTCCTGGAAAGATCCCTATGAATTGTTTCTGTCAAAAGGAAAGTTTCATCCATCAATCAAGGACAGAAATAGGTTCAGAAGAAAGGCGGCCTACTACTACTTAATAGCAGGAGTCTTGTATAGGAAAACTTTGATTTCTCCCTCAGCACGGTGTGTTTCAGAAGAAGAGATCCCGATCGTACTTCAGGAAGTTCATTCTGGGGAATGTGGTAGCCATTCAGGGGCAAAAACCTTAGAAAAAAGTATCCTGCGGCAAGGATATTTTTGGCCGACTATGAGAAAGGATGCTGAAGCATTTGCCAAGCGGTGTGTACAATGCCAAAAGTTCGCTCCTCTTCAGCATTTGCCTGCTCAGTCACTCAGATCAATAACTGCGCCGTGGTCTTTTGCAGTATGGGGAATGGATCTTATGGGACCTTTCCCAATAGCCAGCGGTCAACGTCGTTTTATCATTGTGATGATCGACTATTTCAGTAAGTGGATTGAGGCCAAAGCATTAGCAAAAACTACTACCCAAATCGTCAGAAACTTCATCTGGGGAGAAATAGTCTGCCGGCATGGAATACTGCTGGCAATCGTCACTGATAATGGCCCACAGTTCAATAATCCGGAGATGATAAGCTTTTGTGATCAGGTCAGAATTGATCTTCGATTTGCCTCGGTACATCATCCATGGACCAATGGACAAGTAGAAGCAGCAAACAGGCGAATCCGGCAGCTCTTGATGAAAAGAGTCTTAAATCAAAAAGGAAATTGGGCGGACCAGCTTCCTTCCATCCTTTGGACTCTTCGTACTACCCCATCTTCAGCTACAGGGGAGACACCATTCAAACTATCTCATGGCTCGGAGGCTGTTGTTCCTGTAGAGTTTGAGGTGGTCACTCCAAGAGTTGTGTATGCAAAAGAGGGAGGAGAATCATGGATAGATGAAAATGATGAGGCTATCAAGTATAGTCTGGATCTGATCGAAGAACTTCAGGACGAGGCAACAATCAGACAGGAAGAAGTTAAAAGGAGAATGGCGAAATATTTTGACAAGAATGTCAGAGTGAAGCAGTTTACAGTTGGGGATTTGGTATTAAAGAAGGTAGATGCTGCAGCCAGGTCTGGCAATGTTGGAAAGCTGGATCCCAACTGGGCAGGGCCTTTCATTATCAAAGAAGTATTAAAGAATGGGGCCTACCATCTCCAAACCAGCGAAGGAGAAGACATCGCATGCACCTGGAGCGGTGACGATCTTAAACGATTTTATCCTTGAACTATCTCTTTCATTCTTTACGTTTCTTTGGTATTAAATGAAAAGCCCTATACTGACACTTCTCCTTGTCTGATGGTTCTTTACATTATAAATACATATGTACATATCTCACTCCCTGAACCTCTGAGATATCGCCAAATTCTGCTCGAACCCCCTCGGATTGTAGTCATAGCGTAAAACCCACCAAGACCATGTGATACGGGGAGTTTTCGCACACATGTAGTGGTAGCTTGCCAATTCCGCTGCGGTGGTCTTCAGAACTTTGGATCCCGGCCGATATCTGACACACCCCTGCATCAAAGGAGGTCTAGGTGATTGTCAGCTCTATCATGCCCCGAAAGGGATATAGTTACAGCTTTGATGATCTTTCTGAGGAGAGCAATGTTCGCCGCCGAGGCCCACCTGCCCAACTGATCATCATAGCCTGTGACCATCGAATACTCTTAGGAACTCTCGAAACGGTGCCTAGTTGGGCCCACAACTGAGTTGATCTCTCTGAGGAAAGCAATGTTCGCCGCCGAGGCCCACCTGCCCAATTGATCAACTCGGCTTGTAACCCTTGGCAAGAGAGCAGATGAGTCGCTTACAACTCTTATGACCACTTGAGGAAAGCAATGTTCACCGCCGAGGCCCACCTGCCCACTTGGTCATCTGAGTCTGTACATGTTTTTTCTTTTTTCTCCCTACAGCTCTTATGACCACTTGAGGAAAGCAATGTTCGCGGCCGAGGCCCACCTGCCCACTTGGTCATCTGAGCCTGTAGATTGTTCATCTTCCCTACAGGAAGGCATTCACCTCTGGTGGTTTTTTATATAAACCATTCGAGAAAAATATTATTAGAATAGGTGCAGGTGTTCGTCTACCCTAATAAGGGGTTGTGATATTAAGACCAGGCAGTCTGCACTTTTAAGACCGAGCGGTCTGATTGAGTGTAAGTTTGGGTATTTCTGGATTTAATTATATGATTGCCCGGGTTGCGTTCTAACCGGGCGGGTTTATCCATCTTTTATAAGTTGGATATCTCTGGAGCTAATTATATGATTGCCCGGGTTGCGTTCTAACCGGGGGTTTATCCATCTTTTATAAGTTGGATATCTCTGGAGCTAATTATATGATTGCCCGGGTTGCGTTCTAACCGGGCGGGTTTATCTATCTTTTATAAGTTGGATATTTCTGGAGCTAATTATATGATTGCCCGGGTTGTGTTCTAACCGGGCGGGTTTATCTATCTCTCCATTCTATTAAATTGGATATTTCTGGATCTGGATATATTGCCCGGGTTGTATTCTAACCGGGCGGACCTATCCATCTTTTATTGAGTTAGATATTTCAAGCTCTAAATATATGATCGCCCGGATTATGCTCTAACCGATTGGGTTGAGTTATTCCTTAGCAAACGTTCTCTGGATACAATGGATTACTCGCCAGGATTGAATTCAAACCGCGCAAAGTTATTATTCATTATTTATATCAGCAAGGATAAGATATCTCTGAATGATAAGAAGCCGGCCGGTCTGAATTGCAGTCGCACGAGCCTATCCGTTATGGATCATATTATCGGATATCGGATATCCAGAGGTCTAAATGAGTAACCGCACGGGATGAATATAGATCGTCCAAGATCACCAAATCATCACTTATGCTCAGATCAGGATAACCGCACGGCTAGATCATAAAAGGCAAAAGGAAAAAAGAAAGAAAAGAGACAAGACTCCTGCCACTAGACTGCCCGGTCTTACTAGCGGAGCCAGTTGTTCCAGAGGACAAGTTGTCCTCCTCATCATCATCATCGCCGGCATCATCATCCGCGTCGACCTCCTCAGCAGCTCCACCACTTCCATCACCTCCTTGATGAAGTACAATCTCCCTGCCCGCATCGGCTTCAGCCTCCTCGCCCACCTTGGCTTTTCCTTTCTGCCTTCGGCTGATCTCATCAAGTTGGACCTTCAAAGCAGGGAAGAGGTCGGAGAAAGTAGTACCCCCGAATCCTTCGCACAGACCGCCCCGGTCTTCCATAAGACCCAAAGCTTTGTTGATCTCATTATGTTTGCCCGGAAAACCGCTTCTCGGGTTGGACCATTAGCAGACCGCTCGAACTCCTGGGTCAGGCCGCTGGGTCCCGGGATCAGCGGTTCCCAGTTCAAGAAGGGCCAGGCCGGGCGGCCTGGTGTCATTTCCGGATCACCCCCAAAAGGAGAAGATCGTCAAGAGCTAAGGCAAAAAGTTCATCCGCAGTCTCAGCTAGAAGGCCGCGCGGGTTGTCCCATAGAAACTCGAGGTTCCAGCCCCGAAGAACAGGCCGGGGCTCCAGATCAAAGGCTATCCGAGTTACCTTGTGAAGAACGGCTAAGTCATGACCAGAAGGCAGACCGCGGACTCAATCTCCAGGCCGCTCGGTCTGCATCATTGACTTAGTCCCGGTATCCTCAGCCTCAAGTCAGACGGGTAGGGAAGGCAGGCCGTCAGGTCGCGCGGCCTCTTTCTTTTTTCTTCTTTATGCGTCCCGTCACCGCCTGCCCGTTTCTCCTGTACCCGGGCAGGAGGTTATTTTATCCCTGCCCATTCGGGCAGGCCCCCAAGCCTATAAATAGGGGGCGGCACTGTTCACAAGACACGCACACTCGAATCGAAGAGCTCGCTTGTCGGAGCTCCGGTCTCGAGTTTCAGGTCTCGCGAACTGTTTGACCGGCCGGCTTCTGCTTTCCTGCACTTGTAACCGCTACTTTTCAATCAAAGGAAAGCCCGTCGCAAGAGTGGCATTTGCCGCGGCGGGCGAAGTCCGGCCTCGACCGCTGCTAGCGGTCTAAATTCTCTAACCAAATAGTAACTGATAATCCGCAGCCCTCGATTTTCTTCGTGAGCGCACTTTTGAATCGAACAGAAACACGCGACCTTCAGATCGCGGACTATCAGCGAAATCTTTGGTTCAGAATGTCAGACCGCCAGTTCCCTCCAAAAGACCGGTCCGATCATAGCGATGACTCCCTGTGGGAGGCTCTGGAGCAAACTAAGAGAGAAGCCGACCAGGCTCAGAAAGCAACTGATCAGCGTCTGGACGCGATCAGTCAGGCTCTAGCTCTGCTAACCAAGCGGTTAGCCCCCCAACAGGCCGCGGTTAACCCGGCCATGACCCCTGTTCTACCTCCTCCACCTCCATACCCATTTGCGCAGGTCGCTCACTCCCAACCGCCACCAGAAGGTTCTGCGGATCGGCAGAATTTCTACCAAGAGGCCACGCGCTGTATGCCGGCTCAAGTCCTTGACTTCCAGGGGGCGGCTTCTCAGGCCGCTCGCTTTTCCTATCCGCCTGAGGTCGCCGCCTACCAGTCCTACCCGGCCGGAGCACCTGCCCGCTCCTATCAGGCGGCCTGTCCGCAAATGACCGCAGCAGAGATCCCCTACCACCCTGCTTTTTCTCTATACGAGGATGCCGAGGAGAGTTCTCCCTTCACGGATGAGATCCGGGGAGAGCCGGCTCCGAATAACTTTCGAGAACCACGCTTATCAACATATGGTGGGGAGTCCGATCCGGCAATTCATCTCCAAGCGTTTGAATCGGCTGTTGCTCTGAGGACCATCACCGATGCAACTAAGTGTAAGCTCCTGGTGACGTCCTTCGATGGACAAGCCAGAGAATGGTTCTATGGATTGCATCCTCGATCCATTAGATGTTTTGCAGAACTGCGTAGAGAATTTCTGCTTCGATTCTCTACCTCGAAAAAGAGGAAGAACGGTCCGGCAGCCCTATTTAAGATACGGCAGCAGGAAAACGAAACGTGGGCCCGCTTCGTTGACCGTTTCCAAAGGGAGATAATGGAGGTGCAAAACGTCGATCCAGAGTTATATAGGGTCGCTCTGATGCATGGCCTTAGGGAGGGGCCGCTGAAATTTGAAGCTCAAATCAGGGAGCCAAAAACATACCAGGAGATGATTAGTCTGGCTAACAAATTTATCAGGGGAGAAAAGACTAACCCTGGTTATGTTGCCAAATTGCTCAGCAATAACGATCAGTTTAATCCCGCATCAACTCATCAGCAACGTTACAATCATCCATCTCGGCCTGATTTCGAACCCCGGGCTCAGAGGGGGAGGAATCTTAAGCCTAAACAACCATTCCTCGGCCATCAACGGTTTCAAGATCAGAAACCGCCATTGGCCATCGCACCCACTCAACCCATGGGAGCTCCGCAAATAATGCCTGTATATCTGCCGCAGTACATCGCACAACCATCCCCAACTATCCCATCCCTCCGATATGATGAATCTCAGGAGTCGTTCACCCCTCTCAACGTCACCATGAACGAGGTCGTGCAGATTCTCCAAAAGAGGCCTGACTTCAAGAGGCCTCCTCCCTTGAAATCAGAAGTTCGCAACCGGAACCCTAACTTTTATTGTGAATATCATAAAGAGGAAGGGCATCAGACTGAGGATTTCCGGGCCCTCCGGTGGTTGATAGAGAAGCTCCTGAAAGAAGGGAAGCTCCGAGGGTTGATTCGGCAAGAAACCCCGGTTGAGCCGCGAACCGAGAAGAAGAAGGAAGTGGTCGAAGTGACCTGGGAGTGTGCTGATGTGGAAGAGGCAGGTTGCTATGGGGATATACATCCCACAACCGAGTGTATAGAGGTGAATGACGTTGGCCCTCTTGGCAACGTCTATTGCATTCATGGTGGGGCAGGAGTAGAATCTTCTCGGAAATCTAGCATCGGGAGAGTTACGAAGCAAGAAGTGGCAGTCGCCTCCACTTCTACTCCAGAAAGGGCGGTCGTTACCTTCGGCCAAGAAGATCTTTCCCCAAATGCAAATCCTTTTGATGATGCAGTGGTGATAAAGGCGGTTATTGAAAACTACACCGTGCACAAAATTCTGATTGATACCGGCAGCTCAGTTAATCTCATTTTCCGTGAAACATTCGAAGCCCTTAAAACTGGAAAGTCTTTACTCTCCACGGAAGGGCCCCTCTATGGCTTCTCGGGAGAGAAGAAGGAAGTGGAGGGGTGCGTAAAGCTTTTGGTATCGCTGGGGGGTATAACAAAGCTGATAAACTTCGTGGTGGTGGAAGCCCCAAGCAGCTACTGTGCAATTTTCGGAAGGCCAATTCTGAACGCTTACAGAGCGGTAGTATCTACTTTCCATTTGGCCTTGAAGTTCGCCGCTGAGGGGCGTCAATATCGGATCCGGAGTGATCCAAGGGTTGCTCGCGAATGCTATGTAAAGACAGTTAATGTGATCACCGAGGCACCACTTCACAAGGCTCAGAATGACATCTACGAGGTGTCCAAGCTCCCTGAGGAAATCAAAGAAAGCACAGAGCGGAAAGGAGTTTACCTGGAACCTGCCCAGGAGATCCAAGAAGTCCCCATTGCTGAAGGGGAAGAGAAGAAGCTGATCATCAACGCCGAGCTGTCGGAAGAGGAAAAAGCTCAACTAACCTCCTGCCTGTTGGAGAACTTGGACATCTTCGCCTGGTCAGCGGAGGACATGCCTGGGGTAGATCCAGACGTAGCATGCCATCACCTCAACGTCTCTCCTGAATTCAAGCCGATCCAACAAAAGAAGAGGGAGGTGGCAACAAAGCTGGCATTGCCCATCAGAGAGGAGGTTTCCAAGCTCCTAAAAGCGGGTTTTATTTCTGAAATTCAATATCCAACGTGGATGTCAAACATTGTAATGGTTCCAAAATCTGGTGGGAAGTGGCGCATGTGCGTGGACTTCACAAAGCTCAATAAAGCGTGCCCCAAAGATTGCTATCCCTTGCCTCGGATAGATGTTTTAGTTGATTCCGCGGTAGGGTATAATTTCATGAGCTTTCTAGATGCATTTTCTGGTTACCACCAGATTAAGATGCATAAACCTGATATCCCGCATACATCTTCATTACCAATGATGGATGTTATTGTTATCTTGTCATGCCCTTCGGGCTCAAAAATGCGGGGGCGACATATCAGAGGATGATGGACACAGTATTCAAAAAGCAGAAAGGGAGAAATCTTGAAGTATATGTAGACGATCTTCTTCTAAAAAGTAAAACTTTTTCAATCCATCTGAAAGACCTCGTAGAGACGTTCGCTACTCTGCGGAGGTTCAAATTAAAACTAAATCCTTTGAAATGTGTGTTTGGGGCCAACAAAGGAAAATTTCTGGGACACCTTCTCACTCCTAATGGCCTCGCGCCAAACCCAGATAAAGTAAAGTCCATCCTAGACATGACCCCTCCTCGCAATCCGAAGGAAGTGCAGCAACTTGGGGGGAGGTTGGCAGGATTGAGCCGATTCATTTCCAAGTCAGGGGATAAAAGCGCTCCATTTTTCAAAACACTTAGGGGAGGATCTAAGTTCGAATGGAGTGAAGAGTGCGATAATGCTTTCGAACAGTTGAAAAAGCAGTTAACCTCAACCCCTCTTCTTCAAAGCCCTCGCGAAGGGGAAACACTATTCTTATACTTGGGAGTGGGCCCAGATGCGATAAGCTCTGTCCTGGTGCGGGAAGAAAAAAAGAAGCAGTTTCCTATATATTATGTCAGCCACATCCTCAAAGATGCGGAAACTAGATATTCAATCTTGGAGAAATTAGCCTTGGCTTTGGTCATGTCATCACGAAGGCTCCGCCCCTATTTTCAGGCTCATCCCATTCAGGTGGTCTCGGATCATCCACTAAAGAGCATCTTGGAAAAGCCGGATCATTCAGGAAGGTTGGCCAAATGGGCAATCGAGCTAAGCGAGTTCGAAATATTATACATTCCCAGAACGGCAATAAAGGCACAAGTATTGGCAGATTTCTTGGTAGACACGATGGAGTCTAATCCAGAACAAGTAGTGCAATCTCCCTTGGCTTGGATCATTTATGTGGATGGGGCTTCTGGCAGAAACTCCGTGGGAGCCGGAGTGGTTCTGATCAGTCCAAATGGCATCAGGCTGGAGCAGGCTATCAAATTCTTCTTTCCAGTTACAAATAACCAGGCCGAATACGAAGCATTCTTGGCCGGCTTGAGACTCGCGAAGGAGCTTGGGATAGAACACGTTCATGTGAAAACTGATTCTCTTGTGATGGCTTCGCAGGTTCTAGGGAATTATGAAACAAGAGAACCGATATTGAGAAAGTATCTATTTTTAGCTAAGAAAGAAATTGGGAGATTCAAATCCTTCATTATCGAACACATTCCGAGAGCACAGAATGAAGAGGCAGACGAATTGTCAAAGTTTGGTCTTCCATCAGGAGGGGTGACCTCAGAACTCTTTCGTCCGGCAATAGATGAGACAGAGGAAGAGGAGCTCATGCAGATCGATCAGCATCCTTCCTGGAAAGACCCCTATGAATTGTTTCTGTCAAAAGGAGAGTTTCATTCATCAATCAGGGACAGAAATAGATTCAAAAGAAAGGCAGCCTACTACTACTTGATGGCAGGAGTCCTGTATAGGAAAACTCTGATTTCTCCCTCAGCGCGATGTGTCTCAGAAAAAGAAATTCCGATCATACTTCAGGAAATTCATTCAGGAGAGTGTGGTAGTCATTCAGGAGCGAAGACTTTGGAGAAAAGGATCTTGCGGCAGGGATATTTCTGGCCGACCATGAGGAAAGATGCTGAAGCATTTGCCAGGCGATGTGTCCAGTGCCAAAAGTTCGCTCCTCTTCAACATTTGCCTGCTCAGTCGCTCAGGTCGATAACCGCGCCGTGGCCCTTTGCAGTATGGGGAATGGATCTTATGGGACCCTTTCCGATGGCCAGCGGTCAACGCCGTTTCATCCTTGTAATGATCGACTATTTCAGTAAGTGGATTGAGGCAAAAGCGCTGGCGAAAACAACGACTCAAATTGTCAAAAACTTCATCTGGGGGGATATAATCTGCCGGCATGGAATTCCGTTAGCAATTGTTACCGATAACGGTCCACAGTTCAACAATTCCGAGATGAAAAGCTTCTGCGATCAGGCGGGAATTGATCTGCGATTTTCCTCAGTACATCATCCCAGGACCAATGGTCAGGTGGAAGCAGCGAACAGGCAAATCCGGCAGCTCTTGATGAAAAGGGTCTTAAATCAAAAAGGGAATTGGGCGGACCAGCTTCCTTCCATCCTTTGGACTCTTCGTACTACGCCATCTTCAGCTACAGGGGAGACGCCGTTCAAACTATCTCATGGCTCAGAGGCCGTTGTTCCCGTAGAATTTGAAGTGGTCACTCCAAGGGTTATGTATGCAAAAGAGGGAGGAGAATCATGGATGGATGAAAATGATGAGGCTATGAGGTATAGTCTGGATCTGATCGAGGAGCTTCAAGACGAGGCAACTATCAGACAGGAGGAAGTTAAAAGGAGAATGGCAAAATATTTTGACAAGAATGTCAGAGTAAAGCAGTTCGCAAGTGGTGATTTGGTATTAAAGAAAGTAGATGTTGCAGCCAGGTCTGGTAATGTTGGAAAGCTGGATCCTAATTGGGCAGGACCTTTTATCATCAAAGAAGTATTAAAGAACGGGGCCTACCGTCTCCACACCAGTGAAGGGGAAGACATCCCGCGTACTTGGAGCGGTGACGATCTTAAACGATTCTATCCTTGAATTATCTCTTTTATTCTCTACATCTCTTTTGGTATTAAATGAAAAGCCCTATACTGACACCTCTTCTTGTCTGATTGTTCTCTACATTGTGAAATGTAAATATACATATCTCACTCCCCAAACCTCTGAGATATCGCCGAATTCTGCTCGAACCCCCTCGGATTGTAGTCGTAGCGTAAAACCCACCAAGACCATGTGATGCGGGGAGTTTTCGCACACATGTAGTGGTAGCTTGCCAATTCCGCTGCGGAGGTCTTCAGAATTTTGGATCCCGGCCGATATCTGACACACCCCTGCATCAAGGGAGGTCTAGGTGATTGTCAGCTCTATCATGCCCCGAAGGGATATAGTTACAGCTTTGATGATCTTTCTGAGGAAAGCAATGTTCGCCGCCGAGGCCCACCTGCCCAACTGATCATCATAGTCTGTGACCATCGAATACTCTTAGGTACTCTCGAAACGGTGCCTAGTTGGGCCCACAACTGAGTTGATCTCTCTGAGGAAAGCAATGTTCGCCGCCGAGGCCCACCTGCCCAATTGATCAACTCGGCTTGTAACCCTAGGCAAGAGAGCGGATGAGTCGTTTACAGCTCTTATGACCACTTGAGGAAAGCAATGTTCGCCGCCGAGGCCCACCTGCCCACTTGGTCATTTGAGTCTGTACATACCTTTTTTATTCTTTCTCTACAGGGAGGCATTTGCCTCTTATGGTTTCTTGTATAAGAACAATTCGAGGAAGATTTGGTTAAAACAGGTGCAGGTGTTCGTCTACCCTAATAAAGGGTTATGATATTAAGACCGTGCGGTCTGAACATCCAAACCGAACGGTCTGATTGGATATAAGTTGGGATATTTCCTGGCAATTATATAATGACCCGAGTGGTTATCCAACCGGGCGACCTTATCAATTTTGTAATTGGGTATCTCCGGAACCGATCATCTATTACTCGGGTGGCATTCAAGCCGGGCGGGTCCATTCATCTTTTATAAGTTGATATTTCGGGAACTAATATTGCTCGGATCTCATTCTGGCCGGACGGTTTTATCTATCTATCCATCCTTTAATAAGTTGGATGTTTTTCTAGATTTAGTCATATGATTATCCGGATTGTGTTCTAGCCGGGCGAATCTGTCTGTCTTTAAACTAAGTTGGATATCTCCAAAGCTGATTATCTGATTGTCCGGGTTGCATTCAAACCGGGCGGGATCATCCATCCTTTATAAAGTTGAATATTTCAGGAACTAATTATATGATCGCTCGGGTTACATTTTGACTGAATCGGATCTATCTATCTCTCCATTCTATCAAGTTGTATTTCTGGATCTGGCTATATGATCCGGGTTGAATTTTAAACCGGCCGGGCACTATTTATTCCTGAATGAATAGTCGAAATTGGATATTTCTGGATCTGAATATATGGTCGCTCGGATTGTGCTCTAACCGATCAGGTTAAGCTATTTCTTAGCGAAAAATTATCTCTAGACACAATGGATTACTCGCCAAGGACTGAATTCGAACCGCGTGAAAGTTGTTCATTATTTATAGCAGCAAGTATAAAGTATCTTCAAATGAAAAGAAGCCGCGCGGTCCGAATTTTAGTCGCATGAATCTATCTGTTATGGTCTATACCGATTAGAAATCGAGTATCCTGAGATCCAAATAAATAATCGTGCGGGTTGGACAAAGGATCGTCGAAGACAATCAATCATCACTTATGCTCGGACCAGGATGTCCGCGCGGTTAGAACGAAAAGAGCAAAAGAAAAGAAAAAGGGAAAAGACAAGGTATCAATCACAAGTAAGTAGTAACAGAAGGACGGCCAGACAGGTAAAAATTTCTATTCATTTCTTCAAAATATGTTAAAACAAAATATTGATCGCCCGGCTAACAAAAAGAAACCGGCGGTTACAAAAGTTAAAATCAAAACGAAAGCACTAGTCTGCTGACTTTCTCTTCTTCTTGACAGGAGAATTTGAGTCCGCACCATCGATGTCAGCCTCCGGCGAATAACCTTCGCTTAATGAGGAGGAGCCGGATGAACTGCTGTCACTAGACCGCCCGGTCTTGCTTGCAGAACCGGTGGTTCCAGAGGACAAGCTGTCCTCGTCGTCGTCGTCGCTGGCATCACCATCCGCGTCGGCTTCTTCAGCGGCTTCACCACTTCCATCGCCTCCTTGATGGAGCACGATCTCCCTGCCCGCGTCGGCCTCGGCCTCCTCGCCTACCTTGGATTTTCCTTTTTTCCTTCGGCTGATTTCGTCAAATTGGACCTTCAAGGCGGGGAAGAGGTCGGAGAAGGTGGTTCCATCGAATCCTTCACACAGACCGCCCCGGTCACCTATGAGACCCAAGGCTTTGTCGATCCCCTGGGCCACATGAGGCAGCACCTCATCTTGGAAAGCCGGGTTGGTCATCTCATATTGCTCCTGCAAGAAGGGGAAAAATGAATTAGGCCGCTCGGGCTAAACAAAAGGAACCGCGTTGTCTTGTGAGAAACTCACCGCCACGACTTCTTGAAGCCGCGCGTTCTCCTCTCGAAGCCGCGTATTCTCTGCGGCCTGCTCCTCGTACTTCTTCTCCAGGTGTTTCTGAACAGAAACTAGC
Organism: Dactylorhiza incarnata; assembly: GCA_033032865.1. Classification (NCBI taxonomy): domain Eukaryota; kingdom Viridiplantae; phylum Streptophyta; class Magnoliopsida; order Asparagales; family Orchidaceae; genus Dactylorhiza; species Dactylorhiza incarnata. The sequence continues at coordinate 112,174 of JAWHQI010000796.1, read as the reverse complement.
CGCTTATACGCCAGGGCCATGAAGTGGTTGGCCGAAAACCCCCAGGCGCCGGCTTGAGCCGCTAGCCGGGGGAGCTCTTCTTCAGGGGTTCTCATCAGCCTCCTCAGGGTCTTTCGACCATACAAGGCGGCCCCAGAGGCTAGGGCATGGCGTTCAATTTTGTCGCTCCCCCATGGAGGAAGAGCGGTGGATACCCGGATCCGGCTTCCATCCCTATGCCAAAGGACGGTCGGATTGCCCTGCAGATCGGGCGGGTTTCCACAAGAACGAAGGAGTTCGTAGTCGTCAGGAGAGGTCGGGCCCTCTTCTCCTGAGGATTGCGACCTGTTTCGCCGCTGTCTCTTTTCCCTCTGGGTTAAAACTGGGCCAGCCGGCGTGACCGGCTTGTTCACAAGGACGATGTGGGCGGCTGCAAAGTAAAATCAAAAGTATAAATAAAGAAGCCCGCGCGGTCATATAAAGGCGGTCTAAAGAAACTCACTATGCTCGGGGAGGATATTCTCTAGTTCTGAGAACAGCGGGATGTAGTGGTTGATGTCTAGCCGCTCGTTCTCGAGGAACGTGAAGGTTTCCGTCTCAATCTTTCCGACCTGAGGGATCTGGAAAACTTCTTCCCCTCGGACTTGCGGGTTGGTCTGCAACAGTCCGAAGTTGCCTTCGAGCATTACGAACCGCTCCGACCAGTCGGAGACTTTGTTCGCCAAATTGACGATCTTCAACCCATGGCAGCCGAAGTAGAGGTGCCCCCTGTAAGTTGAAGTCCCCGAGTCGGAGACAGCCCTCACAGAGAAGAACTTTCTGAATAAGTCGATGGAGAACCTGGTTCGCTCGAACCGCAGGTATGAAATAAAACTATAAATGGAAGCGATGGAGTTCGGCGAAAGCTGGCCGGGTACAACCCCGTAGTGGTCGAAGATGGCTATGACTTCAAGCGGCAGTGGAAACTTGAAGCCATATTCAAAGTGGTCGACCGGGATAGCTATCTGGTGCGGATTGGAAGAGTTAATCCGCTCATCGCGTAGGGGAAGCCGCGCGAGTAGATTACTCCCTGCCATGTGTTTTGCGATGAAATCGTCTAGTTCGCTCTAAGTAAGGCGGCATTCCGGATGGTCCCCCGAATGGAATGCTAAGGCCGCATCAGCTCGGGCGGCTTTAACTTTAACAGGTCGCTGCAACTTGTTCTTGGATCGCGCCATCCGGAAATCGTGAGAATGACTTCGAAGAATTCCCTACTTATAGATTCCTATGATCTGTGAATAGTAAAATCATATCGCGACTATACATTCTAACCGCGCAGTCAATGACCTAAGTGGTTAGATTCACCAGAAAAATAAAAGAAGCAAAGGCATCCAGGAAAACAGAAGCAAGCATACATCACAGATCGAGCGACCTGAAGTCGGTTCGAATAAAGCATGAGATCTAAAACAGAACACAAAGTATAGCGGTTAAATAAGAGACCGCACGAGTTATCCAGAATACAAGACAAAGAACATTGTTCAAACCAATAAGCCACGCTTATAGTACAAATTGTTCTCAAAGGCCGGTCACGGCTGACGGCGTTCTGGGGAGACATCCTCTCTGTGAAGTCGCGCGACCTGGTCACTGGTTGTGTTCAGGAGAGAGTAAATCTGGCTTGTATGATAATGAAGGTGGTTGATTGTGCTATGAAGCCGCCCGGCATCCCTTTCGACCCGCGTAGCGGCAATCATACGGGGGGTTGCGGCGGCCTCGTCAATCATTGGATCAGCCGCCCGGACTGGGGGAGGATTCGAGCCCGCTCCAATAGTCGGGCGGCTAACAGCTACCACCACATCGTTCATATTTCGCCGACCAGCGGCGACTTCTCTGGTTAACCGCAGGAATTTATCCTGGTAATATTTCGAGTCGCTCTCAAATTTAGCAGAGGCTCTCTTCTCCTTCTCCAGTTGAGCGGTTAGAGCAGCTAGCGTAGCCACCACTGCTGCCCGCGCGACCTCAAGCTGAGTCTCCAGGACTTTCTCCTTTTCTGAGCCGGATTTCCTGTTGATCTCCGACTGCGCCTTCAGCGCCTCTTCAGCCTTCTTCCTCGCAATCTGCTCAGCCTCCAGAGCGGTCCGAGTGGCGGCCTCCCGGTCTTCTACCTCCTTCAAGCGGGCTCTCAGGTTGACCAGATCTTCCTCGAGATGGTCAAACAGCTGCAGTCCTTCCGGCAAAGTTGTTGCACTGGTTGGAATCAGTGGAACTAACGGAGGCGGGCTGGCCTCAAGGTCGCCCGGCTTCGTAACCTGATCCACGCTATCTGAAAGAAGCCGCTCGGTTATGAAAAGTAAGAGCATGCAACGCCATATATATATATATACAAATGAACATAAATACAAGAGCAGTGCCTGGACGGACAGGCCACTTAGACCGTTCCGGATTCACTAATTTATTATGGCGAGGCCGCGGAATGGAGAAGCGGACAGCTTTATAGTCCGTGGAGCCCTTACCTGCCACAAGAGGATCAGGCCGCGACGGCTTGTTCAAAGTTCGTTCCGCCCCCTCCTTCTTCACCATCATTATTTCTTCCCCGGTCATCGCTGGGGGAACTTCCTCCCGCGCTTTCAGCATTTCTTCAAGCTCCCTCGTTCTCTCTTCGACCTCCAAGGCAGTCCGGGCGGCAGCTTCTCGTTCTTCGGCCTCCGTCCGAGCGGTCTCTTCAGGCCGGACTGTATTATCAGTGGCAGAGGGATTTTGTCTGGAAACAATCGGGCTGTCAAGAAGCTGATCTCGCTTCACCAGCTCATCCATACCCCTGAAGATCCCATTAAAAGATAAGCTGCTCGCCGAGTCCGGAGGCAGTTCGCCCGGTTTCGTATCAGGGGTAGCCGATGATTCATTTGACTTGTTGGGTGGAGGAGTCGCAAGGCCTAGCTCCTCCTTTAGTCGTGAATTGGTCTGGAGGAGGGATTCGGTCGGTTTCTTAAGAGCCGCCCTTTCCTTAGCGGCTAACCTCTTGACCTTCTTCGTTATCCGCTCGGTCACGGACCCAGTCTTCTTCCTTTTCCTCTCCTTCTTGCTCGGAGCTGGGCTAACCTCTTTGGAAGGGCTGGGGTAGTCGTCCACGGACAAAGGGGTATTCAGATCGCCCGCCCTTGGGGAGTTGACCGCCTCTTCCTCCAAGTTTCTAACTAGCAGATGGGGGTTCCCAGAAGGAGTAATCTCCATGCCAAACGAGTCGTTTTCGCCGGTCTTCATCGAAGGGCTACCGGTATCAGCTTTTTCAGGAGGAGCGGTCTCCTCTTTGTTCAGCGGGTTGGCGACCTGTTGACCAGGGTCTTCTGAAGGAATCAGCGGGTCACCAAGAAGAGGCCTCGAACTGTTCGCCACGGGCTCTGCAGGAGTCTTGGGAGTTGTTAAGTCCACGATCGGTTTGGGGCTATCCGCTGCGGCCTTCTCAGCCCGCTTTCTCTTTTTCCGGTCCTTCCGGTCTTGCTTTTCCTTCTCCTTATTCGATTTCTCCGACGATTCGCGCCTCTTATCTTCCACCCTTTTCTGATCTCCGCTGGGATCCACGCGGTCTAACACAGCATCCAGGAAGTCCATTGCGGAAGAATTGCCGGTCTTAAAAATTCTAACCGCAACTGGCGAGTAATACCCCGTGATTTCAGGAAAAACTCCGCAGAATGAATTCTCTGGCTCTCTTATAGAATTTAAGGCAGGTCGGATGCGGTCTCCCGGTCAAAGCTAATATTTTCGAAATTCTCTTGAGATTTGAAAATATGCGGGGATTATGTTTGCCCGGAAAACCGCTTCTCGGGTTGGACCATTAGCAGACCGCTCGAACTCCTGGGTCAGGCCGCTGGGTCCCGGGATCAGCGGTTCCCAGTTCAAGAAGGGCCAGGCGCCCGGCCTGGTGTCATTTCCGGATCACCCCCAAAGGGAGAAGATCGTCAAGAGCTAAGGCAAAAAGTTCATCCGCAGTCTCAGCTAGAAGGCCGCGCCGGTTGTCCCATAGAAACTCGAGGTTCCAGCCCCGAAGAACAGGCCGGGGCTCCAGATCAAAGGCTATCCGAGTTACCTTGTGAAGAACGGCTAAGTCATGACCAGAAGGCAGACCGCGGCCTCAATCTCCAGGCCGCTCGGTCTGCATCATTGACTTAGTCCCGGTGTTCGATTCAAAAGTGCGCCTCCGAAGGAAAACGAGGGTTGCGGACTATCAGTTACTATTTAGCTAGAGAATTCAGACCGCTAGCAGCGGTCGAGGCCAGACTTCGCCCGTCGCGGCAAATGCCACTCCTGCGACGGGCTTTCCTTTGATTGAAAAGTAGCGGTTACAAATGTGAGAAAGTAGAAGCCGGCCGGTCAGCAGTTCGCGAGACCTGAAACTCGAGACCGGAGCTCAGACAAGCGAGCTCTTGGATTCGAGTGTGCCTGTCTTGGGAACAGTGCCGCCCCCTATTTATAGGCTTGGGGGCCTGCCCGATCGGGCAGGGATAAAATAACCTCCTGCCCGGGTACAGGAGAAACGGGCAGGCGGTGACAGGATACACAAAGAAGAGAAAGAAAGAGGCCGCGCGTTCTGACGGCCTGCCTTCCCGATCTGTCTTGCTTGCGGCTGAGGACGCCGGGACTAAGTCAATAATGCAGACCGCGCGGTTTGGAGACTGAGGCCGCGGTCTGCCTTCTGGTCATGACTTAGCCGATTCTTCAAGAGGTAACTTGGATAGCCTTCGATCTGGAGCCCCGACCTGTTCTTCGGGGCTGGAACTTTGAGTTTCTATGGGACAACCCGCGCGGCCTTCTTGCTGAGACCGCGGATGAACTTCTTGCCTTGGCTCTTTGACGATCTTATCCCTTTGGGGGTGATCCTGGAAATGACACCAGGCCGCCCGGCCTGGCCCTTCTTGAACGGGGAACCGCTGATTCCGGGACCCAGCGGCTTGGCCCAGGAGTCCGCGCAGTCTGATAATGGTCCAACCCAAGAAGCGGTTTTCCGGGCAAACATAATCCCCGCATATTTTCAAATCTCAGAGGATTTCGAAAATATTAGCTTTGACCGGGAGACCGCATCCGACCTGCCTTGAATCCTATAAGAGAGCCAGAGAATTCATTCTGTGGAGTTTTTCTGTGAAATCTCGAGGTATTACTCGCCAGCTGCGGTTAGAGTTTTTAAGACCGGCAATTCTTTAGTAATGGATTTCTTGGACGCCGTGCTAGACCGCGTGGATCCCAGCGGGGATCAGAAGAGGGCGGAAAACAAGAGGAGCGAATTGCCGGAAAGATTGGATAAGGCGAGGGAAAAGCAAGACCGGCAAGACCGGAAAAAGAGAAAGCAAGCCGAGAAGGCCGCAACGGGCAGCTCCAAGCCGGTTGTGGACTTAACGACCCCTAAGACTCCTGCAGAGCCCGTGGCGAACAGCTCGGAGCCTCCTCCTGATGACTTGCCGGTTTCTCCCAAAGGCCTCGCCCAACAGACCACCAGCCCGCTGGATAAAGAGGAGACCGCTCCTCCTGAAGAAGCTGCTCCAGAAAGCCCTTCGAAGAAGGCCGGAGAGAATGACTCGTTTGGTGTGGAAATCACCCCATCCGGGAACCCTCATTTGCTCGTCCGAGATCTAGAGAAGGAGGCGGTTACTTCCCCAAGGACGGGCGAACAGAACACCCCTTTGTCCGTGGACGACTACCCCAGCCCCTCGAAAGAACTTGGCCCTGCGCCGAGTAAGAGAGAGAGAAAGAGGAAGAAGACCGGATCTGTTACTGAGCGGATAACTAAAAAAGTCAAGAGGCTGGCCGCTAAGGAAAGGGCGGCCCTTAAGAAACCGACCGAATCCCTCCTCCAGACCAATTCGCGGCTGAAAGAGGAGCTAGGTCTTGCGACTCCTCCACCCAGCAAGTCAAACGAATCGCCGGCCACTCCTGACGCGAAGACGGGCGAACTGCCCCCGGACCCGGCGAGCAGTATATCCTTCAATGGGATCTTCAAAGACATGGATGAGCTGGTGAAGCGAGATCAGTTTCTTGCCAGCCCGACCGCTTCTGACCAAAACGCTCTTGCTACTGATGACACAGCCCGGTCTGAAGAGACCGCTCGGATGGAGGCAGAAGAGCGAGAGGCCGCCGCCCGGACTGCCTTGGAGGTCGAAAAGAAAACAAGGGAACTTGAGGAAGTTCAGCGAGCGCGGGAGGAGGTACCCCCAGCAATGACCGGGAAAGAGATCATGAGGGTGAAGAAGGAAAGGGCGGAACAGGCCTTGAACAAGCCGTCGCGGCCTGATCCTCTTGCGGCAGGTAAGGATTCTACGGACTACAAAGCTGTCCGCTTTTTCATTCCGCGGCCTCGCCATAATAAATTAGTGAACCCGCCGCTGAGCCTCTTTGCTTTTATTTTTTATGACCGCGCGGTTTTTGCAGATAGCAGCGATCAAACTGTGAAGCCGGGTGACCTTGAGGCCAGTCTGCCTCGGCTAGCACCCCCGATCTCAACCTGTGCGACATCCTTGCCGGAAAGACCGCATCTGTTTGATCGCCTTGAGGCAGATCTGATCAACCTGAGGGCCAGCTTGAAGGAGGTAGAGGACCGGGAGGCCGCCACTCGGACCGCTCTGGCGCAATCGGAGATTGACAGGAGGTCCAGCACAGAGAAAGTGAAAATCCTGGAGACTCAGCTTGAGGCCGCGCGGGCAGCGGTGGTGGCTACGCGGACTGCTCTAACCGTCCAACTGGAGAAGGAGAAGAAAACCTCTGCCAAATTTGAGAGTGACTCAAAATATTACCAGGATAAATTCCTGCGCTTAACCAGAGAAGTCGCCGCTGGTCGGCGAAATGTGAATGATGGGGTGGTAGCTGTTAGCCGCCCGACTATTGGAGCGAGCTCAAATCCTCCTTCAGTCCGGGCGGCTGATCCAATGATTGACGAGGCCGCTGCGGTCCCCCGTATGATTGCCGCTACGCGGGTCGAAAGGGATGCCGGGCGGCTTCATTGCACAATCAACCACCTTCATTATCATACAAGCCAAATTTATTCTCTCTTGAACACGACCAGTGACCAAGTCGCGCGACTTCATAGAGAGGATACTTCCCCAGAGCGCCGTCAGTCGTGATTAATATTTGAATATAACTTGTATTATGAATGTGGTTTGTTGATCTGGACAATATTCTTCTTTACTCTTGTCTTTTATTTGAACAATTCGCGCGGTCTATTACTTTAACCGCTGTATTTTATGCCTTGTTTAAATCTTATGTTTCATTCGAACCGTTTTCTGATCGGGCGAACTGTGATGTATGCTTGCTTCTGTGTTTTCTGGATGCCTTTGCTTCTTTCATTTTTCTGGTGAATCTAACCATATAGGCCATTGACCGCGCGGTTAGATTGTATAGCCGTGTCATGATTTTACTATTCACAGATCATAGAAATCTATAAGTATAGAATTTGCCGAAGTCATTCTCACGATTTCCAGATGGCGCGATCCAAGAGCAAGTCGCAGCGACCTGTTAAAGTTAAGGCCGTCCGAGCTGACGCGGCCTTGGCATTCCATTCGGCGGACCATCCGGAATGCCGCCTTACCGCGAACGAACTGGATGACTTCATTGCTAAACACATGGTAGGGAGTACTCTGCTCGCGCGGCTTCCTTTGCGCGACGAGCGGATTAACTCTTCCAGTCCGCACCAGATCGCCATCCCAGTTGACCACTTCGAGTATGGCTTCAAGTTTCCACTGCCGCTTGAAGTCATAGCCATTTTCGACCACTACGGGGTTGTGCCCGGTCAGCTTCCACCGAACTCCATCGCCTCAATATATAGTTTCATCTCGTACCTGCGGTTCGAGAGGATCCGGTTCTCCCTCGACCTGTTCAGAAAGTTCTTCTCAGTGCGGGCGGTCTCCGATTCGGGGACTTCAACTTATAGGGGGCACCTTTACTTCGGCTGCCACGGGCTGAAGATAGTTAATCTGGCGAACAAAGTCTCCGACTGGTCGGAGCGGTTTGTAATGCTCGAAGGCAACTTCGGACTGTTGCAGACCAACCCGCAAGTCCGGGGGGAAGAAGTTTTCCAGATCCCCCAGGTCGGCAAGATCGAGGCGGACACCTTCGCGTTCCTTGAGAAGGAGCGGCTTGATATCAACCACTACATCCCACTTTTCTCGGAGCTTGAGAACATTCTCCCCGAACATAGTAAGTTCTTCTAGACCGCCTTTATATGACCGCGCGGCCTTCTTTACTTATACTCTTGATTTTATTTTGCAGCCGCCCATATCGTTCCAGCGAACAAGCCGGTCACGCCGGCCGGCCCAGTCTTAACCCAGAGGGAGAAGAGGCAGCGGCGAAAGAGGTCGCCATCTTCGGAGGAAGAGGGCCCGACCTCTTCTGACGAGTATGAACTCCTTCGTTCAAGTGGGAACCCGCCCGACCTGCAGGGCAACCCGACCGTCCTTTGGCACAGGGATGGAAGTCGGATCCGGGTATCCACCGCGCTCCCTCCGTGGGGGAGTGAAAAGATTGACCGCCACGCCCTAGCCGCCGGGGCTGCCTTATATGGTCGAAAGACTTTGAAGAGGCTGAGGAACACTCCCGAGGAAGAGCTCCCCCGGTTAGCGGCTCAGGCCGGTGCATGGGGATTTGCGGCCAACCACTTTATGGCCTTGTCGTTCAAGCGGCTGGTTTCCGTCCAAAAACACCTGGAGAAGAGATTCGAGGAGCAGGCCGCGGAGATCACGCGGCTTCAAGAAGAGAACGCGCGGCTTCAAGAAGTCGTGGCGGTGAGTTTTTTTCAAAAGACAATGCGGTCCCTTTTGTTCAGCCCGGGCGGCCTGATTCATTTTTCCTTTTTCTTGCAGAAGCAATATGAGATGACCAACCCGTCCTTCCAGGACGAGGTGCTGCCCCATGTGGCCCAAGGAATCAACAAGGCCCTGGGTCTTATGGAAGATCGGGGCGGTCTGAGCGAAGGGTTCGAGGGTACCACCTTCTCCGACCTCTTCCCCACCTTGAAGACTCAACTCGATGAAATCAGCCGAAGGCGCAAAGGGAAGACCAAGGTGGGCGAGGAGGCTGAGGTCGACGCTGGCAGAGAGGTCGTGCTTCATCAAGGAGGAGATGGGAGCGGTGAAGCCGCCGATGAGGTCGACGCGGACAATGAAGCCGGTGACGCTGATGAGGACGATGAAGATGACCTATCCTCTGGGACCACTGGCTCCGCCAGTAGGACCGGGCGATCAAGTTCCAGCGGTTCGTCGGATTCTTCTTCGTTCAGCGAAGGCTATTCGCCGGAGATTGACATCGAAAGCCTGACCTCAAGTCCGCCTGTCAAGAAGCAAAAAAAGTCGGCAGACTAGTGCTCTCGTTTTACTTTTTAACTTTTGTAACCACCGGTTTCTTTTTGTTAACCGGGCGGTCAGTACTTTTGTAAACATATTTTTGAAGAAATGAATAGAAATTTCTTACCTGTCTGGTTGTCATTCTGCTGTTACTTACTTGTGATTGATATCTTGTCTTTTTCTCTCCTTCTTCTTTTTCGCTTTTTATAATCTAGCCGCGCGGCTATCCTGATCCATTTATAGATGACGATTGAGGATCTTGGGTGGTTTATATTTAGGCCGCGCGATTACTCCTTTTTTTTTAAAAAATCTCAGGATGTCCGATTTCTTGTGCGATCATAGTGTTAGGCCGAGCGGCCCCTTATTTAAAAAGAGAGATACCACATCCTTGTTGATGCAAGTAATGATCCTTTAATTTTGAGCGATTTTGAAATCAATCCGGGCGAACAACGCATTGCATCCAAAGATAACTTTTGCTAGGAAATCAGTCAACCCGACCGGTTAAAATATAAACTGAACGATGATATACTCAATTCCAGAGACAACCAGATTTGATTAACTTGAAGTATTGATAGGTTCGCTCGGTCAGACTGCAATCCGGACAACCATATGATTTGAATTTAGAAATGCCTAACTCATTATCGGACGGATAGATAGATAAGTCCGACCGGTCAGGATGAAATCTGAGCAATTACATGTTAGATCCAGAAATACCAAACTTATAAAAGATGATTAAATCCGCCCGGTTTGAATGCCACCCGGGAAACAGATGATTAGCTTTAGAAGATTTCCAACTTGTACAATATTGATAAGACCGCACGGTTGCATAATAACCCGGGTAATCATATGCTTTGCCAGAAAATATTCTAACCTTTAATATATTGATAAGACCGCCCGGTTGCATAATAACCCGGGTAATCATATGCCCAGATTCAGAAATACTTTCCTTAATAGACGACGGGCATACCCGCCCGGTTTGAATATAACCCTGGTGATAACATGATCAGTTTCAAAAGATGACTTAACCTATGTTCAGTCAGACCGCTAGGCCTGAAATACTCAGACCGCATGGTCTTAATACCACAACCCCTTATTGGAGTAGACGAACACCTGCACCTGTTCAACCAGACCGATCGGCCTGAAAAACTCAAACCGTCCGGTCTTAATATCACAACCCCTTTATTGGGGTAGACGAACACCTGCACCTGTTCTAACAATATTCTCCTTGAGTGGTCCATATAGAAAAATCATCAGAAGTGAATGCCTCCCTGTAGGGAAGAAGAATAATCCTACAGGCTCAAATGACCAAGTGGGCAGGTGGGCCTCGGCGGCGAACATTGCTTTCCTCAAGTGGTCATAAGAGCTGTAAACGACTCATCCGCTCTCTTGCCTAGGGTTACAAGCCGAGTTGATCAATTGGGCAGGTGGGCCTCGGCGGCGAACATTGCTTTCCTCAGAGAGATCAACTCAGTTGTGGGCCCAACTAGGTACCGTTTCGAGAGTACCTAAGAGTATTCGATGGTCACAGACTATGATGATCAGTTGGGCAGGTGGGCCTCGGCGGCGAACATTGCTTTCCTCAGAAAGATCATCAAAGCTGTAACTATATCCCTTCGGGGCATGATAGAGCTGACAATCACCTAGACCTCCCTTGATGCAGGGGTGTGTCAGATATCGGCCGGGATCCAAAGTTCTGAAGACCACCGCAGCGGAATTGGCAAGCTACCACTACATGTGTGCGAAAACTCCCCGCATCACATGGTCTTGGTGGGTTTTACGCTACGACTACAATCCGAGGGGGTTCGAGCAGAATTTGGCGATATCTCAGAGGTTCGGGGAGTGAGATATGTGTGTTTATATTTATGATGCGGAGAACCATCATACAAGAAGGAAATATCAGTATAGGGCTTTTTATTCAATACCAAAAAGAGATGTAAAGAATAAAAGAAATAATTTCAAGGATAGAACCGTTTGAGATCGTCACCGCTCCACGTGCGTGGGATGTCTTCTCCTTCGTTGGTTTGGAGACGGTAGGCCCCATTCTTAGATACTTCTTTGATGATGAAAGGTCCTGCCCAATTAGGATCCAGCTTTCCAACATTACCAGACCTTGCTGCGGCATCCACCTTTTTTAACACCAAATCCCCGACTACAAACTGCTTTACTCTGACATTCTTATCAAAATATTTTGCCATTCTCCTTTTAACTTCTTCCTGCCTGATTGTTGCTTCATCCTGAAGTTCCTCGATTAGATCTAGATTATGCATGAGGGCCTCACCATTTTCATCTATCCAGGATTCTGCTCCTTCTTTGGCGTAAATAACCCTTGGAGTGACTACCTCGAATTCCACAGGGACAACAGCTTCCGAGCCATGAGATAATTTGAAAGGTGTCTCCCCGGTAGCCGAAGACGGAGTAGTACGAAGGGTCCACAGGATGGAAAGAAGTTGGTCCGCCCAATTCCCTTTCTGGTTCAAGACTCTTTTCATTAAAAGCTGCCGAATTTGCCTGTTTGCCGCCTCCACTTGACCATTGGTCCTTGGATGGTGTACTGAGGCAAACCGAAGATCAATTCCTATCTGATCACAGAAGTTTATCATCTCTGGATTGTTGAATTGTGGGCCATTATCGGTGACGATTGCCAACGGAATTCCATGTCGGCAGATAATCTCTCCCCAGACGAAGTTTCTGACAATTTGGGTGGTAGTTCTTGCTAATGCTTTTGCTTCGATCCACTTACTGAAATAATCGATCATTACCAGGATAAAGCGACGTTGTCCGCTGGCCATTGGGAAAGGCCCCATAAGATCCATTCCCCATACTGCAAAAGGCCATGGCGCAGTTATTGACCTGAGTGACTGAGCAGGCAAATGTTGAAGAGGAGCGAACTTTTGACACTGGACACATCGCTTGGCGAAGGCTTCAGCATCCTTTCTCATGGTTGGCCAGAAGTATCCTTGCCGCAGGATCCTTTTTTCTAAGGTTTTCGCCCCTGAATGGCTACCACACTCCCCAGAATGAACTTCCTGAAGTATGACCGGGATCTCCTCTTCCGAAACGCACCGTGCCGAGGGAGAAATCAGAGTTTTTCGGTACAAGACTCCTGCTATCAAGTAGTAGTAAGCCGCCTTTCTTCTGAATCTATTTTTGTCCTTGATTGATGGATGATATTCTCCCTTTGTCAGGAACAATTCGTAGGGGTCTTTCCAAGAAGGATGTTGATCGATCTGCATGAGCTCTTCTTCCTCTGTTTCTTCTGTTGCCGGGTGGAAAAGTTCTGAGGTTACTCCCCCTGATGGAAGACCAAATTTTGACAATTCGTCTGCCTCTTCATTCTGCGTTCTCGGAATATGCTCGATGATGAAGGATTTGAATTTCCCGATTTCTTTCTTAGCTAGGAATAGGTATTTTCTCAACATCGGTTCTCTTGTCTCGTAGTTCCCCAGAACCTGCGAGGCCATTACAAGAGAATCAGTTTTCACATGAACATGTTCTATCCCAAGCTCCTTTGCGAGTCTCAGGCCGGCCAAGAGTGCTTCGTATTCGGCCTGGTTATTTGTAACTGAAAAGAAGAATTTAACAGCTTGTTCCAGCTTGATGCCGTTTGGACTGATCAAAACCACTCCGGCTCCCACGGAGTTTCTGCCAGAAGCCCCATCCACATAAATGATCCAAGCCAAAGGAGTTTGCACTACCTGCTCTGGATTAGATTCCATTGTGTCTACCAAGAAATCTGCCAATACTTGTGCCTTTATTGCCGTTCTGGGAGTGTACAATATTTCGAACTCGCTTAGCTCGATTGCCCATTTGGCCAACCTTCCTGAATGTTCCGGCTTCTCCAAGATATTCCTCAGCGGATGATCTGAAACCACCTGAATAGGATGAGCTTGAAAATAGGGGCGGAGCCTTCGTGATGACATGACTAAAGCCAAGGCTAATTTCTCCAGGATTGAATATCTAGTTTCTGCATCTTTAAGGATATGGCTGACATAGTATATTGGAAACTGTTTCTTTTTCTCTTCCCGAACCAGGACAGAGCTTATCGCATCAGGGCCTACCCCCAAATACAAGAATAGTGTTTCTCCTTCGCGAGGGCTTTGAAGAAGGGGGGTTGAAGTTAATTGCTTTTTCAATTGTTCGAAAGCATTATTGCATTCCTCGTTCCATTCAAACTTAGATCCTCCCCTAAGTGTTTTGAAGAACGGAGCGCTTTTATCTCCCGATTTGGAAATGAATCGGCTCAATCCTGCCAACCTTCCACCAAGTTGCTGTACCTCTTTCGGATTTCGAGGAGGGGTCATGTCTAGGATGGCTTTTACTTTATCTGGGTTTGGCGCGAGACCATCAGGAGTGAGAAGATGTCCAAGAAATTTCCCCTTGTTCGCCCCGAACACGCATTTCGAGGGGTTTAATTTTAATTTGAACCTCCGTAGAGTAGCGAACGTCTCTACGAGGTCTTCCAGATGGATTAAAAAAGTTTTACTTTTTAGAAGGAGATCATCAACATATACTTCCAGATTTCTCCCTTTTTGTTTTTCAAAAACTGTGTCCATCATCCTCTGATATGTTGCCCCCGCATTTTTGAGGCCGAAAGGCATGACGAGATAACAATAACATCCATCATTGGTAATGAAGGATGTATGCGGGATATCAGGCTTATGCATCTTAATCTGGTGATAACCAGAAAATGCATCTAAAAAACTCATAAAACTATATCCCACCGCGGAATCTACCAAAACATCTATCCGAGGCAAGGGATAACAATCCTTGGGGCATGCTTTATTGAGTTTAGTGAAATCAACACACATACGCCATTTCCCCCCAGACTTTTTCACCATCACTACATTCGACATCCAGGTGGGGTACTGGATTTCAGAAATGAATTTGGCCTTAAGAAGCTTTGCAACTTCTTCTTTGATAGGTACCGCCAGCTTAGTTGCTACCTCCCTCTTCTTCTGTTGGATTGGCTTGAACTCCGGAGAAACGTTGAGGTGATGGCACGCGACATCTGGATCTATTCCAGGCATGTCTTCCGCCGACCAAGCGAAGATGTCCAAGTTATTCAGCAGGCAGGAGGTTAACTGGAGCTTTTCCTCTTCTGATAGCTCGGCGTTGATGATCAGCTTCTTCCCTTCCCCTTCAACAACGGGGATCTCTTGGGTCTCCTGGGCAGGTTCCAGGTAGGTCCCTTTCCGTTCCGCGCTCTCCTCAGCTTCTTCAGGGAGTTCGGACACCTCTTGGATGTCATTCTGGGGCTTGTGAAGTGGTGCCTCGGTGATCACATTAACTGTCTTCACATAACATTCGCGTGCCACCTTTGGATCGCTCCGGATCCGGTACTGACGCCCCTCAGCAGCGAATTTCAAGGCCAAATGGAAAGTAGATACCACCGCTCTGTAAGCATTCAGGATTGGCCTTCCGAAAATTGCGCAGTAGCTACTTGGGGCTTCCACTACTACGAAGTTCACCAACTTTGTTATGCCCCCTAGCGATACCAGAAGCTTCACGCACCCTTCTACTTCCTTCTTTTCTCCTGAGAAGCCATAGAGGGGGCCTTCCGTAGAGAGTAAGGCCTTTCCAGTCTTGAGGGCCTCAAACGTTTGGCGAAAGATGAGATTAACTGAGCTGCCTGTATCGATCAAAATTTTGTGCACTGCGTAATTCTCAATAACCGCCTTTATCACCACCGCGTCATCGAACGGATTTGCATTTGGGGAGAGGTCTTCTTGGCCAAACGTAACAACCGTCCTTTCCGGGGCAGAAGTGGAGGCAACTGCTACTTCTTGCTTTGTAACTCTCCCGATGCTAGATTTTCGGGAGGATTCTACCCCTGCCCCACCATGTATGCAATAGATGTTACCGAGAGGGCCAACATCATTCACCTCTATGCATTCGGCTGCAGGATGTATATCCCCATAACTACCGGCCTCCTCTACATCAGCACACTCCCATGTTACTTCGACTGCCTCCTTCTTCTTCTCAGCTCGTGGTTCAACCGGAGTTTCTTGCCGAATCAACCCCCGAAGCTTTCCCTCTTTCAGGAGTTTTTCTATCAACCACCGGAGGGCCCGGCAATCTTCAGTTAGATGCCCTTCTTCTTTGTGATATTCACAGTAAAGGTTTGGGTTCCGATTGCGAACTTCTGATTTCAAAGGAGGGGGCCTTTTAAAGTCAGGCCTCTTCTGAAGAATCTGCACGACCTCATTCATGGTAATGTTGAGCGGGGTGAACGAATCTTGTGATTCATCATATCGGATGGATGGGATAGGTGGAGATGGTTGTGTGATGTATTGTGGCAGATATACGGGCATGATTTGCGGGACTCCCATGGGTTGAGTGGGTGCGATGGCCAACGGCGGCTTCTGATCCTGAAACCGTTGATGGCCAATGAATGGTTGCTTGGGCTTAAGATTCCTTCCCCTTTGAGCCCGAGGCTCGAAATCAGGCCGAGACGAGTGATTATAACGTTGCTGATGGGTTGATGCAGAATTGAACTGATCGTTGTCGCTGAGCAACTTAGCAACGTAACCCGGATTAGTCTTTTCCCCCCTGATGAATTTGTTTGCCAGACTAATCATTTCTTGATATGTCTTTGGTTCTCTGATTTGGGCTTCAAACTTCAGTGGCCCCTCCCTAAGGCCATGCATTAGTGCGACCCTATATAACTCCGGATCGACGTTTTGTACCTCCATTATTTCCCTTTGGAAACGATCGACAAAACGGGCCCACGTTTCGTTTTCTTGCTGCCGTATCTCGAATAGGGCTGCCGGACCATTCTTCCTCTTCTTAGAGGTAGAGAATCGAAGCAAAAATTCTCTACGTAACTCCGCAAAGCATCTGATAGATCGAGGATGCAATCCATAGAACCATTCTCTGGCCTGCCCATCAAAGGATGTCACCAGGAGCTTGCACTTTGTTGCATCAGTGATGGTCCTCAGAGCAACAGCTGATTCAAATGCCTGGAGGTGTATTGCTGGATCGGACTCCCCACTATATGCTGACATACGTGGTTCTCGAAAGTTGTTCGGGGCCGGCTCTCCTCGGATTTCGTCGGTGAAGGGAGAACTCTCCTCGGCATCCTCGTACAGAGGGAAAGCAGGGTTGTAAGGGATCTCAGCTGCGGTCATTGGTGGACAGGCCGCATGATAGGAGCGGACAGGAGCTCCAGCCGGATATGATTGGAAGGCGGCGACCTCAGGCGGATAGGGAAAATGAGCGGCCTGAGAGGTCGCCCCTTGGAAGTCAATGACCCGAGCTGGCATACATCGCGCGGCTTCTTGGTAGAAATTCGGCCGGTCCGCGGAACCTTCTTGTGGTGGTCGGGAATGAGCGGCTTGCGCGAACGGGTATGGAGGTGGAGGAGGTAAAACAGGAGTGACCGCCTGGGGAGCCGCGGCCTGCTGAGGGGCTAACCGCTCGGTCAGTAGAGTTAGGGCCTGAGTGATCGCGTCCAGACGCTGATCAGTCGCCTGCCGAGCCTGGTCGGCCTCTCTCTTTGTCTGCTCCAGAGCTTCCCACAAAGAGTCTTCACTGTGGTCGGATCGGTCTCTTGGAGGGAGCTGGCGATCTGGCATTCTGAGCTAAGGATTTCGCTGACAGTCTGCGATCTGAAGGCCGCGTGTTTCTGTTCGATTCAAAAGTGCGCCTCCGAAGGAAAACGAGGGTTGCGGACTATCAGTTACTATTTAGCTAGAGAATTCAGACCGCTAGCAGCGGTCGAGGCCAGACTTCGCCCGTCGCGGCAAATGCCACTCCTGCGACGGGCTTTCCTTTGATTGAAAAGTAGCGGTTACAAATGTGAGAAAGTAGAAGCCGGCCGGTCAGCAGTTCGCGAGACCTGAAACTCGAGACCGGAGCTCAGACAAGCGAGCTCTTGGATTCGAGTGTGCCTGTCTTGGGAACAGTGCCGCCCCCTATTTATAGGCTTGGGGGCCTGCCCGATCGGGCAGGGATAAAATAACCTCCTGCCCGGGTACAGGAGAAACGGGCAGGCGGTGACAGGATACACAAAGAAGAGAAAGAAAGAGGCCGCGCGTTCTGACGGCCTGCCTTCCCGATCTGTCTTGCTTGCGGCTGAGGACGCCGGGACTAAGTCAATAATGCAGACCGCGCGGTTTGGAGACTGAGGCCGCGGTCTGCCTTCTGGTCATGACTTAGCCGATTCTTCAAGAGGTAACTTGGATAGCCTTCGATCTGGAGCCCCGACCTGTTCTTCGGGGCTGGAACTTTGAGTTTCTATGGGACAACCCGCGCGGCCTTCTTGCTGAGACCGCGGATGAACTTCTTGCCTTGGCTCTTTGACGATCTTATCCCTTTGGGGGTGATCCTGGAAATGACACCAGGCCGCCCGGCCTGGCCCTTCTTGAACGGGGAACCGCTGATTCCGGGACCCAGCGGCTTGGCCCAGGAGTCCGCGCAGTCTGATAATGGTCCAACCCAAGAAGCGGTTTTCCGGGCAAACACCCGGTATCCTCAGCCTCAAGTCAGACGGGTAGGGAAGGCAGGCCGTCAGGTCGCGCGGCCTCTTTCTTTTTTCTTCTTTATGCGTCCCGTCACCGCCTGCCCGTTTCTCCTGTACCCGGGCAGGAGGTTATTTTATCCCTGCCCATTCGGGCAGGCCCCCAAGCCTATAAATAGGGGGCGGCACTGTTCACAAGACACGCACACTCGAATCGAAGAGCTCGCTTGTCGGAGCTCCGGTCTCGAGTTTCAGGTCTCGCGAACTGTTTGACCGGCCGGCTTCTGCTTTCCTGCACTTGTAACCGCTACTTTTCAATCAAAGGAAAGCCCGTCGCAAGAGTGGCATTTGCCGCGGCGGGCGAAGTCCGGCCTCGACCGCTGCTAGCGGTCTAAATTCTCTAACCAAATAGTAACCGATAATCCGCAGCCCTCGATTTTCTTCGTGAGCGCACTTTTGAATCGAACAGCGCAAAGTTATTATTCATTATTTATATCAGCAAGGATAAGATATCTCTGAATGATAAGAAGCCGGCCGGTCTGAATTGCAGTCGCACGAGCCTATCCGTTATGGATCATATTATCGGATATCGGATATCCAGAGGTCTAAATGAGTAACCGCACGGGATGAATATAGATCGTCCAAGATCACCAAATCATCACTTATGCCTAGATCAGGATAACCGCACGGCTAGATCATTAAAGGCAAAAGGAAAAAAGAAAGAAAAGAGACAAGACTCCTGCCACTAGACTGCCCGGTCTTACTAGCGGAGCCAGTTGTTCCAGAGGACAAGTTGTCCTCTTCATCATCATCATCGCCGACATCATCATCCGCGTCGACCTCCTCAGCGGCTCCACCACTTCCATCACCTCCTTGATGAAGTACAATCTCCCTGCCCGCATCGGCTTCAGCCTCCTCGCCCACCTTGGCTTTTCCTTTCTGCCTTCGGCTGATCTCATCAAGTTGGACCTTCAAAGCAGGGAAGAGGTCGGAGAAAGTAGTACCCCCGAATCCTTCGCACAGACCGCCCCGGTCTTCCATAAGACCCAAAGCTTTGTTGATCCCTTGGGCCACATGAGGCAACACCTCGCCTTGGAAAGCCGGGTTGGTCATCTCATGTTGTTTCTGCAAGAAAGGAAAAATAAATTTGTTCGCTCGGTCTGAACAAAAGAAGCCGCGTCATCATTTGTCAAACTCACCGCCACGACTTCTTGAAGCCGCGCATTCTCTCCTTGAAGCCACACATTCTCCGCGACCTGCTCCTCATACTTCTTCTCCAGATATTTCTGGACAGAAACCAGCCGCCTGTACGACAAGGCCATGAAGTGATTGGCCGCAAACCCCCATGCGCCGGCTTGCGCCGCTAGCTGGGGAAGCTCTTCTTCTGAAGTTTTCTTCAGCTTCTTTAAAGTCTTTCGACCATACATAGCGGCCCCGGCGGCTAGCGCATGGCGGTTAAACTTGTCACTTCCCCATGGAGGAAGTGCAGTGGATACCCGGATGCGGCTCCCATCCCTATGCCAGAGGATAGTCGGGTTGCCCTGCAGGTCGGGCGGGTTTCCACAGGAACGAAGAAGTTCGTATTCATCAGGAGAAGTCGGGCCCTCTTCCTCTGATGATGGCGACCTGTTTCGCCGCTGCCTTTTTTCTCTCTGGGTCAAAACCGGGGCGGCCGGAGTGACCGGCTTGTTCGCAGGGACGATGTGGGCAGCTGCAAGGTAAAATCAGAAGTTTAAACAAAGCAGTCCGCGCGGTCATATGCAAGCGATCTAGAAGAACTTACTATGCTCGGGGAGGACATCCTCTAGCTCTGAGAACAGCGGGATGTAATGATTGATGTCCAACCGCTCGTTCTCAAGAAACGTGAAGGTGTCCATCTCGATCTTTCCAACCTGGGGGATCTGGAAAGCCTCTTCCCCCCAAACTTGCGGGTTGGTTTGCAACAGCCCGAAGTTTCCTTCGAGCATTACGAACCGCTCCGACCAGTCCGAGACCTTGTTCGCCAGGTTAACGATCTTCAATCCGTGGCAGCCAAAGTAGAGGTGCCCCCTGAAAGTTGAAGTCCCCACGTCGGAGACAGCCCGCACCAAGAAAAATTTCCTAAACAGATCAAGGGAAAATCTGGTTCGCTCGAACAGTAGGTATGAAATAAAACTATATATGGAAGCGATGGAGTTCAGTGGAAGCTGGCCGGGTACAACCCCGTAATGGTCGAAAATGGCTATGACTTCAAGTGGCAGCGGAAATTTGAAGCCATATTCAAAGTGGTCGACCGGAACGGCTATTTGGTGCGGATTGGAAGAGTTGATCCGCTCATCGCGCAAAGGAAGCCGTGCGAGCAGATTACTCCCTGCCATGTGTTTTGCAACGAATTCGTCTAGTTCGCTCTGAGTTAGACGGCACTCTGGATGGTCCGCCGAGTGAAAAGCCAAGGCCGCGTCTGCTCGGACGGCTTTAACCTTAACAGGCCGCTGTGACTTGTTCTTAGATCGCGCCATCTGGAAATCGTAAAAATGACTTCGAAGAGTCCCTACTTATAGATTTTTACGATCTGCAAATAGTAAAACTATGTCGCGGCTGTACATTCTAACCGCGTGGTCAATAGCCTGCATGGTTAGATTCACCAGAAAAACAAAAGAAGCAAAGGTATTCAGGAAAACAGGAGCAAGCATACATCACAGATCGTGCGACCTGTAATCAGTTCGGATAAAACACAGAAGAAACAGAACACAAAATACAGCGGTTAAACAAGAACCCGCACGAGTTATTCAAATCAAAGACAAGATAGAAAGGAACATTGTCTAACAGAGGCCGAATCAACAAGCCGCATTCATAATACAAATTGTTCTCAAAAGCCAGTCACGGCTGACGGTGTTCTGGGGAGACATCCTCTCTGTGAAGTCGCGCGACCTGGTCGCTGGTGGTGTTCAGAAGGGAGTAAATCTGGCTGGTATGATAATGGAGGTGGTTGATTGTGCTATGAAGCCGCCCGACATCCCTTTCAACCCGCGTAGCGGCAATCATGCGGGGGGTTGCGGTGGCCTCATCAATCATTGGATCAGCCGCCCGAACCGGGGGAGGATTTGAGCCCGCCCCAACAGTCAGGCGGCTAACAACCTGCGTTCCATCATTCATACTTCACCGGCCCGCATCGACTTCCCTGGTTAACCACAGGAATTTATCCTGGTAATATCTCGAGTCATCCTCGAACTTAGCAGACGCTTTCTTCTCCTTCTCGAGCTGGGCGGTCAGAGTAGCGACTTGCGCCACCTTGGCTCTCTTCTCGGCCTCCACTGCAGCTCGCGTGGCCTCCACCGTAGCTCGCGCGGCCTCAAGCTGAGTCTCCAGGCCATTCTCCCTTTCTGTCCTGGACTTCCTGTCGATCTCCACCTGTGCCTTCAGCGCCTCTTCAGCCTTCTTCCTCGCCATTCGCTCGGCCTCTGATGCGATTAATTCGGCAAGTGCACCGATCGTTCAAGTAATAAAGTTGGGAATAAATCCCCGAGTGTCGGTCTCTTGAGGAATGCAGGTTGGGTGTACGAATCAGGTTGTGTGACTAGTGTTACACGAGCGTAAACAAACACACAAAAAGGGATTTTGGTTGGGTTTTCCTACTCTTAACAACAGTAAAAGAAATGCGGGTCGAAAACACCGCTTCGCCAGGCGAGATGGATGCAACGGCCGCGATGCCGTGCTTCGTGAGGCGGATGGAGCGTGTTCTAGTGCGAGAAGAAATGAGGGTCGCAAACACCTCTTCACAAACGCCGTTAGCTCTTGCTAACGCGGATCGAACACCTTAAGTGCGTGAGTGACTGAGTGGAGGCGAAACGATTCACAAACAAACAATGAAGAAAGAGGGAGAAACATTCATTGCAATCAAACCAAGCATAATACTGTTCAACATCTCAACGATTCAAAGATTACAACGAAAGCAAGAGGAAAGAAATAACCAAAGGATGAAGACTAGCGGCCGTTCACGGCCGGAATGGTAGGTTGTCAAGCCACCTCCGGACTCGGGCGGACTATGCTTCCGGTGTAGAGAAACTGTCACGATCTCTCTACGTAGTCCCGTCGTCTTCTACCTCAGGATTCTCCTTCTTCTCACCGGATTAGAACGGGAAAACAGCGGCTTGAGGGCTTGCGGGTGGAGGAGAATTGTTCGATTCAAAAGTGCGCTCACGAAGAAAATCGAGGGCTGCGGATTATCGGTTACTATTTGGTTAGAGAATTTAGACCGCTAGCAGCGGTCGAGGCCGGACTTTGCCCGCCGCGGCAAATGCCACTCTTGCGACGGGCTTTCCTTTGATTGAAAAGTAGCGGTCACAAGTGCAGGAAAGCAGAAGCCGGCCGGTCAAACAGTTCGCAAGACCTGAAACTCGAGACCGGAGCTCCGACAAGCGAGCTCTTCGATTCGAGTGTCTGTGTCTTGTGAACAGTGCCGCCCCCTATTTATAGGCTTGGGGGCCTGCCCGAATGGGCAGGGATAAAATAACCACCTGCCCGGGTACAGGAGAAACGGGCAGGCGGTGACGGGATGCACAAGGAAGAAAAAAGAAAGAAGCCGCGCGGCTTGGCGGCTTGGCGGCTTGCTCTTCCGACCTGTCTTGCTCGAGGCTGAGGACACCGGGACCAAGTCAATGATGCAGACCGCGCGGTTTGGAGATTGAGGCCGCGGTCTGCCTTCTGGTCATGACTTAGCCGTTCTTCACGAGGTAACTTGGATAGCCTTTGATCTGGAGCCCCGGCCTGTTCTTCGGGGCTGGAACCTCGAGTTTCTATAGGACAACCCGCGCGACCTTCTAGCTGAGACTGCGGATGAACTTTTTGCCTTAGCTCTTGCGATCTTTTCCCTTTGGGGGCGATCCGGAAATGACACCAGGCCGCCCGGCCTGGCCCTTCTTGAACTGGGAACCGCTGATCCCGGGACCCAGCGGCCTGACCCAGGAGTTCGAGCGGTCTGCTAATGGTCCGACCCGAGAAGCGGTTTTCTGGGCAAACATAATCCCCGCATATTTTCAAATATCAAGAGAATTTCGAAAATATTAGCTTTGACCGGGAGACCGCATCCGACCTGCCTTAAATTCTATAAGAGAGCCAGAGAATTCATTCTGCGGAGTTTTTCCTGAAATCACGGGGTATTACTCGCCAGTTGCGGTTAGAATTTTTAAGACCGGCAATTCTTCAGCAATGGACTTCTTAGACGCTGTGTTAGACCGCGTGGATCTCAGCGGAGATCAGAAAAGGGCGGAAGATAAGAGACGCGAGCCGTCGGAGAAGTCGAGTAAGGAGACAGAGAAGCAAGGCCGGAAGGACCGAAAAAGGAGGAAGCGGGCTGAGAAGGCCGCAACGGATAGCCCCAAGCCAGTCGTGGACTTATCAACTCCCAAAACTCCTACAGAGCCCGTGGCGAACAGTTCGGGGCCTCCTCCTGATGTTTTGTCGATCCCTCCCAGAGACCTCAACCAACAGGTCGCCAACCCGCTGAACAAAGAGGAGACCGCTCCTCTCGAAAAAGCTGATACCGGTAGCCCTTCGAAGAAGACCGGCGAAAACGACTCGTTCGCCATGGAGATTACTCCTTCTGGGAACCCCCATCTGCTAGTTAGAAACTTGGAGGAAGAGGCGGTCAACTCCCCAAGAGCAGGCGATCTGAATACCCCCTTGTCCTTGGACGACTACCCCAGCCCTTCCAAAGAAGTTAACCCAGCTCCGAGCAAGAAGGAGAGGAAGAGGAAGAAGACCGGGTCCGTGACCGAGCGGATAACGAAGAAGGTCAAGAGGTTAGCCGCTAAGGAAAGGGCGGCTCTTAAGAAATCGACCGAATCCCTCCTCCAGACCAATTCGCGACTAAAGGAGGAGCTAGGCCTTGCGACTCCTCCATCCAACACGTCAAATGAATCACCGGCTACCCCTGATACGAAACCGGGCGAACTGCCTCCGGACTCGGCGAGCAGCTTATCTTTTAATGGGATCTTCAGGGGCATGGATGAGCTGATGAAGCGAGATCAGCTTCTTGACAGCCCGATTGTTTCCAGACAAAATCCCTCTGCCACTGATAATACAGTCCGGCCTAAAGAGACCGATCGGACAGAGGCCGAAGAACGAGAAGCTGCCGCCCGGACTGCCTCGGAGGTCGAAGAGAGAACGAGGGAGCTTGAAGAAGTGCTGAAAGCGCGGGAGGAAGTTCCCCCAGCGATGACCGGGGAAGAAATAATGATGGTGAAGAAGGAGGGGGCGGAACGAGCTTTGAACAAGCCGTCGCGGCCTGATCCTCTTGTGGCAGGTAAGGGCACCACGGACTACAAAGCTGTCCACTCTTCATTCCGCGGCCTTGCCATAATAAATTAGCGAACCCGCCGCCGAGCCTCCTTTCTTTAGCGGCCCGGTTCCCTTTTGTTAGACAAAGTACGGAAAGACTCTGGCGTGAGCAATGTCAGAGGATGAATCCGGAACGGTCTAAGTGGCCTGTCCGTCCAGACACTGCTATTGTATTTATGTTCATTTATATATATATATGTCGTTGCATGCTCTTACTTTCCATAACCGAGCGGCTTCTTTCAGATAGCGTGGATCAGGTTATGAAGCCGGGCGACCCTGAGGCCAGCCCGCCTCCGTTAGTTCTACTGATTCCAACCAGTGCAACGACTTTGCCGGAAAGAGTGCAGCTGTTTGACCATCTTGAGGAAGATCTGGTCAACCTGAGAGCCCGCTTGAAGGAGGTAGAAGACCGGGAGGCCGCCACTCGGACCGCTCTGGAGGCTGAGCAGATTGCGAGGAAGAAGGCTGAAGAGGCGCTGAAGGCGCAGTCGGAGATCAACAGGAAATCCGGCTCAGAAAAGGAGAAAGTCCTGGAGACTCAGCTTGAGGCCGCGCGGGCAGCAGTGGTGGCTACGCGAGCTGCTCTAACCGCTCAACTGGAGAAGGAGAAGAGAGCCTCTGCTAAATTTGAGAGCGACTCGAAATATTACCAGGATAAATTCCTGCGTTTAACCAGAGAAGTCGCCGCTGGTCGGCGAAATATGAACGATGGGGTGGTAGCTGTTAGCCGCCCGACTATTGGAGCGGGCTCGAATCCTCCCCCAGTCCGGGCGGCTGATCCAATGATTGACGAAGCCGCCGCAACCCCCCGTATGATTGCCGCTACGCGGGTCGAAAGGGATGCCGGGCGGCTTCATAGCACAATCAACCACCTTCATTATCATACAAGCCAGATTTATTCTCTCCTGAACACAACTAGTGACCAGGTCGCGCGACTTCACCGAGAGGATGTCTCCCCAGAACGCCGTCAGCCGTGACCGGCTTTTGAGAACAATTTGTGCTATAAGCGTGGCTTATTGGTTTGAACAATGTTTTTTTCTTGCATTCTGGATAATTCGTGCGGTCTCTTATTTAACCGCTATACTTTGTGTTCTGTTTTAGATCTCATGCTTTATTCGAACCGACTTTCGGTCGCTCGATCTGTGATGTATGCTTGCTTCTGTTTTCCTGGATGCCTTTGTTTCTTTTATTTTTCTGGTGAATCTAACCACTTAGGTCCTTGACCGCGCGGTTAGAATGTATAGTCGCGATATGATTTTACTATTCATAGATCATAGAAATCTATAAGTAGGGAATTCTTCGAAGTCATTCTCACGATTTCCGGATAGCGCGATCCAAGAACAAGTCGCAGCGACCTGTTAAAGTTAAAGCCGTCCGAGCTGATGCGGCCTTAGCATTCCATTCGGGGGACCATCCGGAATGCCGCCTTACTCAGAGCGAGCTGGACGATTTCATCGCAAGACACATGGCAGGGAGTAATCTACTCGCGCGGCTTCCTCTACGCGATGAGCGGATTAACTCTTCCAATCCGCACCAGATAGCTATCCCGGTTGACCACTTCGAATATGGCTTCAAGTTTCCACTGCCGCTTGAAGTCATAGCCGTCTTCGACCATTACGGGGTCGTACCCGGTCAACTTCCACCGAACTCCATCGCCTCCATATATAGTTTCATCTCGTACCTGCGGTTCGAGCGGATCAGGTTCTCCCTCGACCTATTCAGAAAGTTCTTCTCGGTGCGGGCTGTCTCCGACTCGGGGACTTCAACTTACAGGGGGCACCTCTACTTCGGCTGCCATGGGTTGAAGATCGTCAATTTGGCGAACAAAGTCTCCGACTGGTCGGAGCGGTTCGTAATGCTCGAAGGCAACTTCGGACTGTTGCAGACCAACCCGCAAGTCCGAGGGGAAGAAGTTTTCCAGATCCCTCAGGTCGGAAAGATTGAAGCGGACACCTTCGCGTTCCTTGAGAACGAGCGGTTGGATATCAACCACTACATCCCGCTGTTCTCGGAGCTGGAGGATATCCTCCCTGAGCAAAGTAAGTTCTTTTAGACCGCCTGTATGTAACCGCGTGGACTTCGTTATTTATACTTTTTGTTTTCTCTTTACAGCTGCCCACGCCGTCCGTGCGAACAAGCCGGCCACGCCAGTCGTCCCGGTTTTGACTCAAAGGGAGAAGAGGCTGAAGCGAAACAGATCGCTATCATCTGAGGAAGAAGGCCCGGCTTCTCCTGATGACTACGAGCTCCTTCGCTCTTGTGGGAACCCGCCCGATCTGCAGGGCAATCCGACCGTCCTTTGGCATAGGGATGGAAGCCGGATCCGGGTATCTACCGCTCTTCCTCCATGGGGGAGCGACAAAATTGAATGCCATGCCCTAGCCGCTGGGGCCGCCTTGTATGGTCGAAAGACCCTAAGGAGGCTGATGAGAACCCCTGAAGAAGAGCTCCCCCGGCTAGCGGCTCAAGCCGGCGCCTGGGGGTTTTCGGCCAACCACTTCATGGCCCTGGCGTATAAGCGGCTAGTTTCTGTTCAGAAACACCTGGAGAAGAAGTACGAGGAGCAGGCTGTGGAGAGTACGCGGCTTCGAGAGGAGAACGCGCGGCTTCAAGAAGTCGTGGCGGTGAGTTTCTCAAAAGACAACGCGGTTCCCTTTGTTTAGCCCGAGCGGCCTAACTCATTTTTCCTCTTCTTGCAGAAACAATATGAGGTGACCAACCCGGCCTTCCAAGATGAAGTGCTGCCTCATGTGGCCCAGGGGATCGATAAAGCCTTGGGTCTCATAGGTGACCGGGGTGGTCTGTGTGAAGGATTTGATGGAACCACCTTCTCCGACCTCTTCCCCGCCTTGAAGGTCCAACTTGACGAAATCAGCCGAAGGAAAAAAGGAAAATCCAAGGTAGGCGAGGAGGCCGAGGCCGACGCGGGCAGGGAGATCGTGCTCCATCAAGGAGGCGATGGAAGTGGTGAAGCCGCTGAAGAAGCCGACGCGGATGGTGATGCCAGCGATGACGACGACGAGGACAGCTTGTCCTCTGGAACCACCGGTTCTGCAAGCAAGACCGGGCGGTCTAGTGACAGCAGTTCATCCGGCTCCTCCTCATTAAGCGAAGGTTATTCGCCGGAGGTTGACATCGATGGTGCGGACTCAAATTCTCCTGTCAAGAAGAAGAAAAAAGAATCGGCAGACTAGTGCCCTTGTCTTTTGTTTTAATTTTTGTAACCGCCGGTTTCTTTTTGTTGGCCGGGCGGTCAATATTTTGTAAACACATTTTGAAAAATGAAACAGAGATTTTACCTGTCTGATTGTCCTTCTATTATTACTTACTTATGATACCTTGTCTCTTTTCTTTGCTCTTTATGATCCAACCGCGTGAACATCCTGGTCCGAGCATAGGTGATGATGGATTATCTTCGACGATCCTTTATCCGAACCGTGCGATTACTTGTTTAGATCTCAACACGCCTCATTTCTGATAGTATGGTCCATAACGCATAGACTTATGCGACTATAATATAGACCGGGCGGCTTCTTTTCATTTGAAGATACTTTATACTTGCTGCTATAAGTAATGAACAACTTTCACGCGGTTCGAATTCAGTCCTGGCGAGCAATCCATTATGTCTAGAGATAATTCTCGCTAAGAAATAGCTTAACCTGGTCGGTTAGAGCGCAATCCGAGCGACCATATATTCAGATCCAGAAATATCCAATTTCGACTATTCATTCAGGAATAGATAGTGCCCGGCCGGTTTAGAATTCAACCCGGATCATATAGCCAGATCCAGAAATACAACTTGATAGAATGGAGAGATAGATAGATCCGATTCAGTCAAAGTGTAACCCGAGCGATCATATAATTAGCTCCAGAAATATCCAATTTCGACTATTCATTCAGGAATAGATAGTGCCCGGCCGGTTTAAAATTCAACCCGGATCATATAGCCAGATCCAGAAATACAACTTGATAGAATGGAGAGATAGATAGATCCGATTCAGTCAAAGTGTAACCCGAGCGATCATATAATTAGCTCCAGAAATACTCAATCTTTATAAAGGATGGATGATCCCGCCCGGTTTGAATACAACCCGGACAATCAGATAATCAGCTTTGGAGATATCCAACTTAGTTTAAAGACAGACAGATTCGCCCGGCTAGAACACAATCCGGATAATCATATGACTAAATCTAAAAACATCCAACTTATTTAAAGGATGGATAGATAGATAAATCCGACCGGTCAGAATGAAGTTTGAGCAATTTATATATTAGTTCCAGAAATATCAAGTTTAGAAAAGATGAATGGACCCGCCCGGCTTGAATGCCACCCGGGTTATTGATGATCAGCTTCGAAGATTTCCAACTTGTAAAACATTAATAAGACCGCCTGGTTGAATAACAACCCGGGTAACAGATAATCGGTTCCGCAGATACCCACTTAAAAAATTGATAAGGTCGCCCGGTTGGATAACCACTCGGGTCACCATATAATTGCCAGGAAATATCCCAACTTATATCCAATCAGACCGTTCGGTTTGGATGTTCAGACCGCACGGTCTTAATATCATAACCCTTTATTAGGGTAGACGAACACCTGCACCTGTTTTAGCCAAGTCTTCCTCGAATTGTTTTTATACAAGAAACCATAAGAGGCAAATGCGTCCCTGTAGAGAAAGAATAAAAAAGGTATGTACAGACTCAAATGACCAAGTGGGCAGGTGGGCCTCGGCGGCGAACATTGCTTTCCTCAAGTGGTCATAAGAGCTGTAAACGACTCATCCGCTCTCTTGCCTAGGGTTACAAGCCGAGTTGATCAATTGGGCAGGTGGGCCTCGGCGGCGAACATTGCTTTCCTCAGAGAGATCAACTCAGTTGTGGGCCCAACTAGGCACCGTTTCGAGAGTACCTAAGAGTATTCGATGGTCACAGACTATGATGATCAGTTGGGCAGGTGGGCCTCGGCGGCGAACATTGCTTTCCTCAAAAAGATCATCAAAGCTGTAACTATATCCCTTCGGGGCATGATAGAGCTGACAATCACCTAGACCTCCCTTGATGCAGGGGTGTGTCAGATATCGGCCGGGATCCAAAATTCTGAAGACCTCCGCAGCGGAATTGGCAAGCTACCACTACACGTGTGCGAAAACTCCCCGCATCACATGGTCATGGTGGGTTTTACGCTACGACTACAATCCGAGGGGGTTCGAGCAGAATTCGGCGATATCTCAGAGGTTTGGGGAGTGAGACATGTATATTTACATTCACAATGTAGAGAACCATCAGACAAGAAGAGGTGTCAGTATAGGGCTTTTCATTTAATACCAAAAGAAATGTAGAGAATAAAAGAGATAATTCAAGGATAGAATCGTTTAAGATCGTCACCGCTCCAAGTATGCGGGATGTCTTCCCCTTCACTGGTGTGGAGACGGTAGGCCCCGTTCTTTAATACTTCTTTGATGATAAAAGGTCCTGCCCAATTAGGATCCAGCTTTCCAACATTACCAGACCTGGCTGCAGCATCTACCTTCTTTAATACCAAATCACCGCTTGCGAACTGCTTTACTCTGACATTCTTGTCAAAATATTTTGCCATCCTCCTTTTAACTTCCTCCTGTCTGATAGTTTCCTCGTCTTGAAGCTCCTCGATCAGATCCAGACTATACCTCATAGCCTCATCATTTTCATCCATCCATGGTTCTCCTCCCTCTTTTGCATACATAACCCTTGGAGTGACCACTTCAAATTCTACGGGAACAACGGCCTCTGAGCCATGAGATAGTTTGAACGGCGTCTCCCCTGTAGCTGAAGATGGCGTAGTACGAAGAGTCCAAAGGATGGAAGGAAGCTGGTCCGCCCAATTCCCTTTTTGATTTAAGACCCTTTTCATCAAGAGTTGCCGGATTTGCCTGTTCGCTGCTTCCACCTGACCATTGGTCCTGGGATGATGTACTGAGGAAAATCGCAGATCAATTCCCACCTGATCGCAGAAGCTTTTCATCTCGGAATTGTTGAACTGTGGACCGTTATCGGTAACAATTGCTAACGGAATTCCATGCCGGCAGATTATTTCCCCCCAGATGAAGTTTTTGACAATTTGAGTTGTTGTTTTCGCCAGCGCTTTTGCCTCAATCCACTTACTGAAATAGTCGATCATTACAAGGATGAAACGGCGTTGACCGCTGGCCATCGAAAAGGGTCCCATAAGATCCATTCCCCATACTGCAAAGGGCCACGGCGCGGTTATTGACCTGAGCGACTGGGCAGGTAGATGTTGAAGAGGAGCGAACTTTTGGCACTGGACACATCGCCTGGCAAATGCTTCAGCATCTTTCCTCATGGTCGGCCAGAAATACCCCTGCCGTAAGATCCTTTTCTCCAAAGTCTTTGCTCCTGAATGACTACCACACTCCCCTGAATGAATTTCCTGAAGTATGATCGGAATTTCTTCTTCTGAGACACATCGTGCTGAGGGAGAAATCAGAGTTTTCCTATACAGGTCTCCTGCCATCAAGTAGTAGTAGGCTGCCTTTCTTTTGAATCTATTTCTGTCCCTGATTGATGAATGAAACTCTCCTTTTGACAGAAACAATTCATAGGGGTCTTTCCAGGAAGGATGCTGATCGATCTGCATGAGCTCCTCTTCCTCTGTCTCATCTATTGCCGGACGAAAGAGTTCTGAGGTCACCCCTCCTGATGGAAGACCAAACTTTGACAATTCGTCTGCCTCTTCATTCTGTGTTCTCGGAATGTGTTCGATAATGAAGGATTTGAATCTCCCAATTTCTTTCTTAGCTAAAAATAGATACTTTCTCAATATCGGTTCTCTTGTTTCATAATTCCCTAGAACCTGCGAAGCCATCACAAGAGAATCAGTTTTCACATGAACGTGTTCTATCCCAAGCTCCTTCGCGAGTCTCAAGCCGGCCAAGAATGCTTCGTATTCGGCCTGGTTATTTGTAACTGAAAAGAAGAATTTGATAGCCTGCTCCAGCCTGATGCCATTTGGACTGATCAGAACCACTCCGGCTCCCACGAAGTTTCTGCCAGAAGCCCCATCCACATAAATGATCCAAGCCAAGGGAGATTGCATTATTTGTTCTGGATTAGACTCCATCGTGTCTACTAAGAAATCTGCCAATACTTGTGCCTTTATTGTCGTTCTGGGAATGTATAATATTTCGAACTCGCTTAGCTCGATTGCCCATTTGGCCAACCTTCCTGAATGATCCGGCTTTTCCAAGATGCTCTGGATGAGCCTGAAAATAGGGGCGGAGCCTTCGTGATGACATGACCAAAGCCAAGGCTAATTTCTCTAAGATTGAATATCTAGTTTCCGCATCTTTGAGGATGTGGCTGACATAATATATCGGAAACTACTTCTTTTTTTCTTCCCGCACCAAGACAGAGCTTATCGCATCCGGGCCCACTCCCAAGTATAAGAATAGTGTTTCACCTTCGCGAGGGCTTTGAAGAAGAGGGGTTGAGGTAACTGCTTTTTCAACTGTTCGAAAGCATTATCGCACTCTTCACTCCATTCGAACTTAGATCCTCCCCTAAGTGTTTTGAAAAATGGAGCGCTTTTATCCCCTGACTTGGAAATGAATCGGCTCAATCCTGCCAACCTCCCCCCAAGTTGCTGCACTTCCTTCGGATTGCGAGGAGGGGTCATGTCTAGGATGGCCTTTACTTTATCTGGGTTTGGCGCGAGGCCATTAGGAGTGAGAAGGTGTCCCAGAAATTTTCCTTTGTTGGCCCCAAACACACATTTCAAAGGATTTAGTTTTAATT
Source organism: Dactylorhiza incarnata (assembly GCA_033032865.1). Lineage (NCBI taxonomy): Eukaryota > Viridiplantae > Streptophyta > Magnoliopsida > Asparagales > Orchidaceae > Dactylorhiza > Dactylorhiza incarnata. The sequence continues at coordinate 80,332 of JAWHQI010000796.1, read as the reverse complement.
TGAACCTCCGTAGAGTAGCGAACGTCTCTACGAGGTCTTTCAGATGGATTGAAAAAGTTTTACTTTTTAGAAGAAGATCGTCTACATATACTTCAAGATTTCTCCCTTTCTGTTTTTTGAATACTGTGTCCATCATCCTCTGATATGTCGCCCCCGCATTTTTGAGCCCGAAGGGCATGACAAGATAACAATAACATCCATCATTGGTAATGAAGGATGTATGCGGGATATCAGGTTTATGCATCTTAATCTGGTGATAACCAGAAAATGCATCTAGAAAGCTCATGAAATTATATCCTACCGCGGAATCTACTAAAACATCTATCCGAGGCAAGGGATAGCAATCTTTGGGGCACGCTTTATTGAGCTTTGTGAAGTCCACGCACATGCGCCACTTCCCACCAGGTTTTGGAACCATTACAATGTTTGACATCCACGTTGGGTATTGAATTTCAGAAATAAAACCCGCTTTTAGGAGCTTGGAAACCTCCTCTCTGATGGGTAATGCCAGCTTTGTTGCCACCTCCCTCTTCTTTTGTTGGATCGGCTTGAATTCAGGAGAGACGTTGAGGTGATGGCATGCTACGTCTGGATCTACCCCAGGCATGTCCTCCGCTGACCAGGCGAAGATGTCCAAGTTCTCCAACAGGCAGGAGGTTAGTTGAGCTTTTTCCTCTTCCGACAGCTCGGCGTTGATGATCAGCTTCTTCTCTTCCCCTTCAGCAATGGGGACTTCTTGGATCTCCTGGGCAGGTTCCAGGTAAACTCCTTTCCGCTCTGTGCTTTCTTTGATTTCCTCAGGGAGCTTGGACACCTCGTAGATGTCATTCTGAGCCTTGTGAAGTGGTGCCTCGGTGATCACATTAACTGTCTTTACATAGCATTCGCGAGCAACCCTTGGATCACTCCGGATCCGATATTGACGCCCCTCAGCGGCGAACTTCAAGGCCAAATGGAAAGTAGATACTACCGCTCTGTAAGCGTTCAGAATTGGCCTTCCGAAAATTGCACAGTAGCTGCTCGGGGCTTCCACCACCACGAAGTTTATCAGCTTTGTTATACCCCCCAGCGATACCAAAAGCTTTACGCACCCCTCCACTTCCTTCTTCTCTCCCGAGAAGCCATAGAGGGGCCCTTCCGTGGAGAGTAAGGACTTTCCAGTTTTAAGGGCTTCGAATGTTTCACGGAAAATGAGATTAACTGAGCTGCCGGTATCAATCAGAATTTTGTGCACGGTGTAGTTTTCAATAACCGCCTTTATCACTACTGCATCATCAAAAGGATTTGCATTTGGGGAAAGATCTTCTTGGCCGAAGGTAACGACCGCCCTTTCTGGAGTAGAAGTGGAGGCGACTGCCACTTCTTGCTTCGTAACTCTCCCGATGCTAGATTTCCGAGAAGATTCTACTCCTGCCCCACCATGAATGCAATATACGTTGCCAAGAGGGCCAACGTCATTCACCTCTATACATTCGGTTGTGGGATGTATATCCCCATAGCAACCTGCCTCTTCCACATCAGCACACTCCCAGGTCACTTCGACCACTTCCTTCTTCTTCTCGGTTCGCGGCTCAACAGGGGTTTCTTGCCGAATCAACCCTCGGAGCTTTCCTTCTTTCAGGAGCTTCTCTATCAACCACCGGAGGGCTCGGCAATCCTCAGTCTGATGCCCTTCCTCTTTATGATATTCATAATAGAAGTTAGGGTTCCGGTTGCGAACTTCTGATTTCAAGGGAGGAGGCCTCTTGAAGTCAGGCCTCTTTTGGAGAATCTGCACGACCTCGTTCATGGTGACGTTGAGAGGGGTGAACGACTCCTGAGATTCATCATATCGGATGGATGGGATAGTTGGGGATGGTTGTGCGATGTACTGCGGCAGATATACAGGCATTATTTGCGGAGCTCCCATGGGTTGAGTGGGTGCGATGGCCAGCGGCGGTTTCTGATCTTGAAACCGTTGATGGCCGAGGAATGGTTGTTTAGGCTTAAGATTCCTCCCCCTCTGAGCCCGGGGCTCGAAATCAGGCCGAGATGGATGATTGTAACGTTGCTGATGAGTTGATGCAGGATTAAACTGATCGTTATTGCTGAGCAATTTGGCAACATAACCGGGATTAGTCTTTTCTCCCCTGATGAATTTGTTAGCCAGACTAATCATTTCCTGGTATGTTTTTGGCTCCCTGATTTGAGCTTCGAATTTCAGCGGCCCCTCCCTAAGGCCATGCATCAGAGCGACCCTATATAACTCTGGATCGACGTTTTGCACCTCCATTATCTCCCTTTGGAAACGGTCAACGAAGCGGGCCCACGTTTCGTTTTCCTGCTGCCGTATCTCAAATAGGGCTGCCGGACCATTCTTCCTCTTTTCGAGGTAGAGAATCGAAGCAGAAATTCTCTACGCAGTTCTGCAAAACATCTAATGGATCGAGGATGCAATCCATAGAACCATTCTCTGGCTTGTCCATCGAAGGACGTCACCAGGAGCTTACACTTAGTTGCATCGGAGATGGTCCTCAGAGCAACAGCCAATTCGAACGCTTGGAGATGAATTGCCGGATCGGACTCCCCACCATATGTTGATAAGCGTGGTTCTCGAAAGTTATTCGGAGCCGGCTCTCCCCGGATCTCATCCGTGAAGGGAGAACTCTCCTCGGCATCCTCGTATAGAGAAAAAGCAGGGTGGTAGGGGATCTCTGCTGCGGTCATTTGCGGACAGGCCGCCTGATAGGAGCGGGCAGGTGCTCCGGCCGGGTAGGACTGGTAGGCGGCGACCTCAGGCGGATAGGAAAAGCGAGCGGCCTGAGAAGCCGCCCCCTGGAAGTCAAGGACTCGAGCCGGCATACAGCGCGCGGCCTCTTGGTAGAAATTCTGCCGGTCCGCAGAACCTTCTGGCGGCGGTTGGGAGTGAGCGACCTGCGCAAATGGGTATGGAGGTGGAGGAGGTAGAACAGGGGTCATGGTCGGGTTAACCGCGGCCTGTTGGGGTGCTAACCGCTTGGTTAGCAGAGCTAGAGCCTGACTGATTTTGTCCAGACGCTGATCAGTTGCTTTCTGAGCCTGGTCGGCTTCTCTCTTAGTTTGCTCCAGAGCCTCCCACAGGGAGTCATCGCTATGATCAGACCGGTCTCTTGGAGGGAACTGGCGGTCTGACATTCTGAACCAAAGATTTCGCTGATAGTCCGCGATCTGAAGGTCGCGTGTTTCTGTTCGATTCAAAAGTGCGCTCACGAAGAAAATCGAGGGCTGCGAATTATCGGTTACTATTTGGTTAGAGAATTTAGACCGCTAGCAGCGGTCGAGGCCGGACTTTGCCCGCCGCGGCAAATGCCACTCTTGCGACGGGCTTTCCTTTGATTGAAAAGTAGCGGTCACAAGTGCAGGAAAGCAGAAGCCGGCCGGTCAAACAGTTCGCAAGACCTGAAACTCGAGACCGGAGCTCCGACAAGCGAGCTCTTCGATTCGAGTGTCCGTGTCTTGTGAACAGTGCCGCCCCCTATTTATAGGCTTGGGGGCCTGCCCGATTGGGCAGGGATAAAATAACCACCTGCCCGGGTACAGGAGAAACGGGCAGGCGGTGACGGGATGCACAAGGAAGAAAAAAGAAAGAAGCCGCGCGGCTTGGCGGCTTGCTCTTCCGACCTGTCTTGCTCGAGGCTGAGGACACCGGGACCAAGTCAATGATGCAGACCGCGCGGTTTGGAGATTGAGGCTGCGGTCTGCCTTCTGGTCATGACTTAGCCGTTCTTCACGAGGTAACTTGGATAGCCTTTGATCTGGAGCCCCGGCCTGTTCTTCGGGGCTGGAACCTCGAGTTTCTATAGGACAACCCGCGCGACCTTCTAGCTGAGACTGCGGATGAACTTTTTGCCTTAGCTCTTGACGATCTTTTCCCTTTGGGGGCGATCCGGAAATGACACCAGGCCGCCCGGCCTGGCCCTTCTTGAACTGGGAACCGCTGATCTCGGGACCCAGCGGCCTGACCCAGGAGTTCGAGCGGTCTGCTAATGGTCCGACCCGAGAAGCCGTTTTCTGGGCAAACAAGAATGCTCCCGGACGATGGAGAAATGGTCGGAATGGTTGGAGAAGACTTCCCCTTGCGTAGGAGATGAAGTGGAGGTGTCCTGGAGGGGAAATCGCCGGCGTACGGACGGCAGATCGCGCTCCCGCGGCTGGCTCAATGCCCTAAAAATAGAACAGGCGTATATATAGGCGCTGGAATGAATACCGCGCACGGTCATTGGCGCACGACCACTGGTCGTGCGCACTGGAATTCTGCGATCGTGTGCGCTGCCTGGGACGAGCCTGTAGCGAAATAAATTTATAAAATACATGTTCGCACGAACAATGGCGCACGACCAGCGGTCGTGCGCACTAGCGTCAGTGGTCGTGCGATAAGCCAAACAGAACTCATGAAATGGGCGTTAAGTGCGCACGAGCAGAGGCGCACGACTAGTGGTCGTGCGCGAAGGAGCCAGTGATCGTGCGCAGTGTTCCTGTGCAGAATTGTACCGGGAACACCTGCACGACTCCTGTTCCAGCATACGACACCAGTCAAGCCACTGAAGGTGGCACTTAACACAGCATGACAACTAGTAACAGAGATAAACAAGAAATAAACACCAAAACGGGCCAAGACGTGCACCTAGCAGAGAGTGATAATTATGAGCTAAAATGGGGCTAAGGTGCAGTGGAATGAATGGAAAAATGGCCCGGATGAGTCCAAATATGTGTATAAGATGAGGACTCATCAGCCTCCAGAGCAGTCCGAGTGCCGGCCTCCCGGTCTTCCACCTCCTTCAAGCGGGCCTTCAGGTTCGCTAGATCTTCCTCTAGATGCCCGAACAGTTGTGGCCCTTCTTGCGAAATCGTTACACAGATTGATATCGGGGGAATTAATGGAGGCAGGCTGGCCTCAAGGTCGCCCGGCTTCACAATCTGATCCTCGCCATCTGCAAGAAGCCGCTCGGTTATGAGAAGCAAGAGCATACAATGCCATATATATATATACAAAAATGGACATGAATATAAGATCAATGCCTGGGCGCACAGGCCGCTTAGACTGTTCCGGGTCCATCCTCCGACGTTGCTCACGCCAGAGTCTCTCCGTGCTCTGCCTAGCGGAAGAGGACCAGGCCGCTAAGGGAAAGAAGCTCTGCGGCGGGTTCAGTAATTTATTGCGACGAGGCCGCGGAATGAAGAAGCGGATAGCTTTATAATCCGTGGGGCGCTTACCTGGCGCAAAAGGATCAGGCCGCAGCGGCTTGTCTAAAGCCCGTTCCGCCCTTTCCTTCTTCACCATCATTATCTCCTCCCCGGTCATCACCGGGGGAACCTCCGCTCGCACTTTCAACACTTCTCCGAGTTCCCTTGCTTTCTCTTCGACCTCCAAGGCGTTCCGGGCAGCAGCTTCTCGCTCTTCGGCCTCCGTCTGAGCGGTCTCCTCAGGTTGGGCTGTGTTATCTGTAACAGGGGCAGTTCGCTTTGAAGCCATCGGGCTGTCAAGAAGCTTATCTCGCCCCATCAGCTCATCCATATCCTGAAAGATCCCATTAAGTGATAAGCTACTCGCCGAGTCCGGAAGCAGGTCGCCCGGTTTCGCATCAGGGGTAACCGGCGAGTCATTTACCTTAGTGGATGGAGGAGTCACTAGGCCAAGCTCCTCTTTTAGTCGCGGATTGGTCTGGAGGAGGGACTCGGCTGGTTTCTTAAAAGCCGCCCTTTCCTTGGAGGCTAGTCTCTTAACCTTCTTGGTTATTCGCTCGGTCACTGACCCGGTCTTCTTCCTTTTCTTCTCTTTCTTACCCGGAGCTAGGCTAACTTCTTTGGGGGGACTGGGGTAGTCGTCCACGGATAAAGGAGTACTCAGTTCGCCCGGCCTTGGAGAGTTAACCGCCTCCTCCCCCAAATCTCTGACTAGCAAGTGAGGATTCCCGGATGGGGTGATTTCCATGCCAAACGAGTCGGTCTCGCCGACCTTCTTCGAAGGGCTACCAGGGTCAACTTTTCCAGAAGGGGCGGCCTCCACTTTGTTCAGCGGGCTAGCAGCCTGTTGGCCAAGGTCTCTGGGAGGAATCAGCGAGTCGCTGGGGGGAGGCAACGAACTGTCCGCCGCGGGCTCCGCGGGAGTCTTGAGGGTTGTTGAGTCCACGACGGACTTGGGATTATCCGCCGCGGCTTTCTCAGCCCGCTTCCTCTTTTTCCGGTCCTGCTTTTCCTTCTCCTTTTTCGACTTCTCTGTCGATTCGCGCCTTTTACCTTCCACCTTCTTTTGATCTCCGGCGGGATCCACGCGGTCTAACACGGTGTCTAGGAAGTCCATTGTTGAAGAATTACCGGTCTTAAAAATTCTAACCGCAACTGGCGAGTAATATCCCATGATTTCAGAAAAAACTCTACAGAATGAATTCTCTGGCTCTCTTATAGAATTCAGGGCAAGTCGGATGCGGTCTCCCGGCTAAAGCTAATATTTTCGAAATTCTCTTGAGATTTGAAAATATGCGGGGATTATGTTTACCCGGAAAACCGCTTCTCGGGTTGGATCATTCTCGGACCGGGCAAACTGCTGGGTCAGGCCGCTGGGTTCCAGGATCAGTGGCTCTCAGTTCAGGGTAAACCAGGCCAGGTGGTCTGATGTCATTTTTGGACCGCCCCCAAGAGTGAAGGTCGTCAAGGGCCAAGGCAAGAAGGCTATCCGCGGTCTCAGGTAGGAGACCGCGCGGGTTGTGCCATAGAGACTCAAGGTTCAAGCCCGGAGAACAAGCCGCGGTTTCAGATCAGAGACTATCCGGGTTGCCTCGTGAAGATCAGCCAAGCCATGTCCAGAAGGCAAACCGTGGTCTCAAGCCAGAGGCCGCTCGGTCTGCATCCTTGACTTGGTCCCGGTATCTTCATCCTCAGGTCAGACAGGTCGGAAGAGCAAGCCGCCAAGCCGCGCGGCTTCTTTCTTTTTCTTCTTTGTGCATCCCGTCACCACCTGCCCGTTTCTCCTGTACCCGGGTAGGAGGTAATTATATCCCTGCCCATTCGGGCAGGCCCCCATGCCTATAAATAGGGGGCGGCACTGTTCACAAGACACGCACACTCGAATCCAGGAGCTCGCTTGTTTGAGTTGCGGTCTCGAGTTTCCCGTCTTGCGGACTGTCTGACCGGCCGGCTTCTCTTTTCCTACATTTATAACCGCTGTAACCGCTTTATTTTAATCAAAGGAAAGCCCGTCGCAGGAGTGGCATTTGCCGCGGCGGGCGAAGTCCGGCCTCGACCGCTGCTAGCGGTCCGAATTCTCTAACCGAATAGTAACTGATAATCCGCAACCCTCGATTTCCTTCGGAGGCGCATTTTTGAATCGAACAACAAAAATATCAGGGTAAAGCAGTTTGCAGTTGGGGATTTGGTATTAAAAAAGGTAGATGCTGCGGCCAGATCTGGTAATGTTGGAAAGCTGAATCCCAACTGGGCAGGGCCTTTTATCATCAAAGAGGTATTAAAGAATGGGGCATACCGTCTCCAAACCAGCGAAAGAGAAGACATCTCACACACCTGGAGCGGTGACGATCTTAAACGATTCTATCCTTAAAATATCTCTTTCATTCTTTACATTTCTTGATATTAAATGAAAGGCCCTATACTGACACTTCTCCTTGTCCAATGGTGCTCTGCATTATTAATATATCTATATATATATATTAGATACGTATATATATATATATATATATATACGTATCTCACTCCCTGAACCTCTGAGATATCGCCAAATTCTGCTCGAACCCCCTCGGATTGTAGTCATAGCATAAAACCCACCAAGACCATGTGATGCGGGGAGTTTTCGCCCACATGTAGTGGTAGCTTGCCAATTCCGCTGCGGTGGTCTTCAGAACTTTGGATCCCGGTTGATATCTGACACACCCCTGCATCAAGGGAGGTCTAGGTGATTGTCAGCTCTATCGTGTCCCGAAAGGGATATAGTTACAGCTTTGATGATCTTTCTGAGGAAAGCAATGTTCGCCGCCGAGGCCCACCTGCCCAACTAATCATCATAGCCTGTGACCATCGAATACTCTTAGGTACTCTCGAAACGGAGCCTAGTTGGGCCCACAACTGAGTTGATCTCTCTGAGGAAAGCAATGTTCGCCACCGAGGCCCACCTACCCAATTGATCAACTCGGCTTGTAACCCTAGGCAAGAGAGCAGATGAGTCGCTTACAACTCTTATGACCACTTGAGGAAAGCAATGTTCGCCGCCGAGGCCCACCTGCCCACTTGGTCATCTGAGTCTGTACATATTTTTTTTTCCCTACAGTTCTTTTGACCACTTGAGGAAAGCAATGTTTGCCGCCGAGGCCCACCTACCCATTTGGTCATCTGAGCCTGTAGATTATTCCTTTTTTCCTACAGGAAGGCATTCACCTCTTGTGGTTTCCTGTCTAAACCATTCGAGGAAAATATTATCAAAACAGGTGCAGGTGTTCGTCTACCCTAGTTGTGATATTAAGACAGGACGGTCTGAATTTTCAAACCGAGCGGTCTGATTGAATATAAGTTTGGATATTTCTGGATATAATTATATGGTTGCCCGGGTTGCATTCTAACCGGGCGGACCTATCCATTTTTTATTGAGTTAGATGTTTTTGGATCTGAAAATATTGCCCGGATTGCATTCTAACCGGGCGGACCTATCCAGCTTTTATTGAGTTAGATGTTTCTGGATCTGAAAATATTGCCCGGGTTGGTTTCTAACTAGGCGGGTTCATCCATCTTTTACAAATTGGATATTTCTGGAGCTAATTATATGATTGCCCGAGTTGCATTCTAACCGGGCGGGTTTTATCTATCTCTCCATTCTGTTAGTTTAGATGTTTTTTGATCTGAATACATTGCCCGGGTTGTATTCTAATCGGGCGGGTACTATCTATCTTTTATAATTAATTAAGCTGGACATTTTTAGATCCAAATATATGATCGCCCGGATTATGCTCTAACCGATCGGGTTGAGGCGTTTCTTAGCAAAAGTTATCTCTAGATGCAGTTGATTACTCGCCAGGGGTTGAATTCAAACCGCGCAAAGTTGTTATTCATTATCTATATCAGCAAGGATAAGGTATCTCTGAATGATAAAAACCGCCCGGTCTGAATTACAGTCGCACGAGTCTATCCATTATGGATCATACTATCAGATATCGGATATCCGGAGATCTAAATGAGTAATCGCACGGGATGAATATAGATCGTCCAAAATCATCAATCATCACTGATACTCAGATCAGGATAGCCGCACGTCTAGATCATAAAGAGCAAAAGGTAAAAAAAAAGAGAAGAGACAAGATATCAGTCACAAGTAAGTAACAATAGAAGGACAATTAGACATGTAAAAATTTCTATTCATTCTACAAAATGTGTTAACAAAATATTATACGCCCGGCTAACAAAAAGAAATCGGCGGTTACACAAAAATAAAATCAAGACAAAGGCATTAGTCTGCCGACTTCTTCTTCTTCTTGGCAGGGGAACTCGAATCCACACCATCAACATCAACGTCGGGCGAATAGCCTTCACTTGACGTAGAATAATCCGATGAATCACTATCACTAGACCGCCCGGTCTTACTAGCGGAGCCGGTTGTTCCAGAGGACAAGTTGTCCTCATCATCATCATCATCATCGCCGGCATCGTCATCCTCGTAGACCTCCTCAGCGGCTCCACCACTTCCATTGCCTCCTTGATGAAGTACAATCTCCCTGTCCGCATTAGCTTCAGCCTCCTCGCCCACCTTGGCTTTTCCTTTCTGCCTTCGGCTGGTCTCATCGAGTTGGACCTTCAAAGCAGGGAAGAGGTCGGAGAAAGTAGTGCCCCCGAATCCTTCGCACAGACCGCCCCGGTCTTCCATAAGACCCAAAGCTTTGTTGATCCCTTGGGCCACATGAGGCAACACCTCATCTTGGAAGGCCGGGTTGGTCATCTCATATTATTTCTGCAAGAAGGGAAAAATAAATTAGGTCGCTCGGGCTGAACAAAAGAAACCGCTTCATCATTTGTCAAACTCACCGCCACGACTTCTTGAAGCCGCACATTCTCTTCTTGAAGCCGCACATTCTCCGCGACCTGCTCCTCATACTTCTTTTCAAAATATTTCTGAACAGAAACCAGCCGCCTGTACGACAAGGCCATGAAGTGATTGGCCGCGAACCCCCATGCGCCGGCTTGTGCTGCTAGCCGGGGAAGCTCTTCTTCCGGAGTTTTCCTCAGCTTCTTTAAAGTCTTTCGACCATACATAGCGGCCCCGACAGCTAGCGCATGGCGGTTAATCTTTTCACTTCCCCATAGAGGAAGTGCAGTGGATACCCGGATGCGGCTTCCATCCCTATGCCAGAGGACAGTCGGGTTGCCCTGCAGGTCGGGCGGGTTTCCGCAGGAATGAAGAAGTTCGTATTCATCAGGAGAAGCCGGGTCCTCTTCCTCTAATGATGGCGACCTGTTTCACCGCTGCCTTTTTTCTCTTTGGGTCAAAACCGGGCCGGCCGGAGTGACCGGCTTGTTCGCAGGGACAATGTGGGCAGCTGCAAGGCGAAGTCAAAAATTTAAATAAACAGTCCGCGCGGTCATATACATGCGGCCTAGAAGAACTTACTATGCTCGGGGAGGACGTCCTCTAGCTCTGAGAACAGCGGGATGTAATGATTGATGTCCAACCGCTCGTTCTCAAGAAATGTGAAGGTATCCATCTCGATCCTTCCGACCTAGGGGATTTGGAAAGCCTCTTCCCCCCGAACTTGTGGGTTGGTTTGCAACAGTCCGAAGTTGCCTTCAAGCATTACGAACCGCTCCGACCAGTCCGAGACCTTGTTTGCCAAGTTAACGATCTTCAGTCCGTGGCAGCCGAAGTAGAGGTGCCCCCTGAAAGTTGAAGTCCCCGCGTCGGAGACAGCCCGCACCGAGAAAAATTTCCTGAACAGATCAAGGGAAAATCTGGTTCGCTCGAACTGCAGGTATGAAATAAAACTGTATATGGAGGCGATGGAGTTCGGTGGAAGCTGGCCGGGTACAACCCCGTAATGGTCGAAAATGGCTATGACTTCAAGTGGCAGCGGAAATTTGAAGCCATATTCAAAGTGGTCGACCGGAACGGCTATCTGGTGCGGATTGGAAGAGTTAATCCGCTCATCGCGCAAAGGAAGCCGCGCGAGCAGATTACTCCCTGCCATGTGTTTTGCAATAAATTCATCTAGTTCGCTCTGGGTGAGACGACACTCTGGATGGTCCGCCGAGTGAAAAGCCAAGGCCGCATCTGCTCGGACGGCTTCAACCTTAACAGGCCGCTGCGACTTGTTCTTAGATCGCGCCATTTGAAATCGTGAAAATGACTTCGAAAAAGTCCCTACTTATAGATTTTTACGATCTGCAAATAGTAAAAATATATCGCGGCTATACATTCTAACCGCGCGGTCAACAGCCTGCATGGTCAGATTTACCAGAAAAACAAAAAGAACCAAAGACATTCAAGAAATCAGGAGCAAGCATACATCACAGATCGCGCGACCTGTAATTAGTTCGGATAAAACACAGAAGATCTAAACAGTACACAAACACATCGACTAAACAAGAACCCGCACGGGTTATTCAAATAAAAGATATAAAGTAAAAAGAAGCATTGTCTAACAGAGGCCGAAATCAACAATCCGCATTCATAATACAAATTGTTCTAAAGAGCCGTTCACGGCTGGCGGTGTTCTGGGGAGACATCCTCTCTATGCAGTCGCGCGACCTGGTCGCTGGTGGTGTTCAAAAGGGAGTAAATCTGCCTGGTATGATAATGGATGTGGTTGATTGTGCTATGAAGCTGCCCGACATTCCATTCAACCCGCGTAGCGGCGATCATACGGGGGGTTGCGGTGGCCTCATCAATCATTGGATCAGCCGCTCGAACCAGGGGAGGATTTGAGCCCGCCCCAACAGTTGGGCGGCTAGCAACCTGCATCCCATCATTCATACTTCGCCGGCCCGAAGCGACTTCCCTAGTTAACCGCAGGAATTTATCCTGATAATATCTCGAGTCATCCTCGGACTTGGCAGACGCTCTCTTCTCCTTCTCGAGCTAGGCGGTCAGAGTAGCGACTTGCGCCACCTTAGCTTTCTTCTCGGCCTCCACTGCAGCTCGCGCGGCCTCCGCTGCAGATCGCGCGGCCTCAAGCTGAATCTCCAGGCTCTTCTCCCTCTCGGTCCTAGATCTCATGTCGATCTCCATCTGCGCCTTCAGCGCCTCTTCAGCCTTCTTCCTTGCCATTCGCTCGGCCTCCAGAGCGGTCCGAGTGGCGGCCTCCCGGTCTTCCACCTCCTTCAAACGAGCCCTCAGATTTGCTAGATCTTCCTCGAGATGCTCGAACAGTTGCGGCCCTTCTTGCGAAGTCGTCGCACAGGTCGATACCGGGGGAACCAATGGAGGCAGGCTGGACATAAGGTCGCCCGGCTTCACAATTTGATCATCGCTGTCTGCAAGAAGCCGCGAGATTATGAAAAGTAAAAGCATGGAGCGCTATATATGTACAAAAGTGGGGATAAATATAAGATCAGTGCCTGGGCGCACAGGCCGCTTAGACCGTTCCGGGTCCATCCTCCGTTGTTGCTCACGCCAGAGTCTCTCCTTACTCTGCCTAGCGGAAGAGGACCAGGCCGCTAAGGGGAAAAAGCTCGGCAGCGGGTTCAGTAATTGATTTCGACGAGGCCGCGGAATGAAGAAACGGACAGCTTTATAATCCGCAGGGCGCTTACCTGGAGCAAAAGGATCAGGCCGCAACGGCTTGTTTAAAGCCCGTTTCTCCCCCTCCTTCTTCACCGTCATTATCTCCTTCCCGGTCATCACCGGGGGAACCTCCTCCCGCGTCTTCAGCACTTCCTCGAGTTCCTCCGCTTTCTGCTCAACCTCCAAGGCATCCCGGGTAGCAGCCTCCCGCTTCTCGGCCTCCAGGGCGGCCCGAGTAGCAGCTTCTCGATCTTCGGCCTCCTTCTGAGCGGTCCCCTCAGGCCGGGCTGTGGTATCTGAAGCAGGGGCAGTTCGCTTTGAAGCCAACGGGCTGTCAAGAAGCTTATCTCGCCTCACCAGCTCATCCATATCCTGAAAGATCCCATTAAATGATAAACTACTCGTCGAGTCCGGAATCAGGTCGCCCGTTTTTGTATCAGGGGTAGCGGGCAAATCATTTACCTCAGCAGGTGGGGGAGTCGTTAAGCCTAGCTCCTCCTTTCGTCGCGGGTTGGTCTGGAGGCGAGACTCGGCCGGTTTCTTAAAAGCCTCCCTTTCCTTGGAGGCCAGCCTCTTAACCTTCTTGGTTATTCGCTCGGTCACTGACCCGGTCTTCTTCTCTTCTTCTCTTTCTTATCCAAAGCTTGACTGACTTCTTTGGAGGGGCTAGGATAATCGTCCACAGATAAAGGGGTACTCAGGTCGCCAGGCCTCGGAGAGCTGACCGCCTCCTCCCCCAAATCCTTGACTAACAAATGAGGATTCCCGGATGGGGTGATTTCCATGCCAAACGAGTCGGACCCGCCGACTTTCTTTAAAGGGCTGCCAGAGCCAACTTTTTTAGAAGGGGCGGCCTCCCCTTTGATCAGCGGGCTGACGGCCTGTTGGCCGAGGTCTCTGAGAGGAATCAGCGAGTCGCTGGGAGAAGGCCCCGAACTCTCCGCTGCAGGCTCTGCAGGAGTCTTGGGGATTGTTGAGTCTACATCGGCCTTGGAACTATCCGCCTCGGTTTTCTCAGACCGCTCCCTCTTTTTTCGGTCTTTCCGGTTCTGCTTTTCCTTGTCCTTCCTTGACTTCTCCGTTGATTCGCGCCTCTTGCCTTCCTCCTTCTTCTGATCGCCGGCAGGGACCACGCGGTCTAACATGGTGTCTAGGAAGTCCATCGTTGAAGAATTACCCATCTTAAAAGCTCTAACCGCAAATGGCGAGTAATATCCCATGATTTCAGAAAAAACTGTGCAGAATGAGTTCTCTGGCTCTCCTAGCTCCTAGCTCCTAGCTCCTAGCACCAAGCACCTTGCACCTTGCACCTTGCTCCTTGCTCCATGCTCCATGCTCCATGCTCCATGCTCCATGCTCCTAGCTCCATGCTCCTATCACCTAGCTCCTAGCTCCTAGGTCCATGCTCCATGCTCCGTGCTCCGTGCTCCGTGCTCCGTGCTCCGTGCTCCGTGCTCCGTGCTCCGTGCTCCATGCTCCATGCTCCATGCTCCATACCCCTAGGTCCTAGGTCCTAGGTCCATGCTCCATGCACCTAGCTCATAGCTCCTAGCATCATGCTCCTTGCACCTAGCACCTTGCTCCTTGCTCCTTGCTCCATGCTCCATGCTCCATGATCCATGCTCCGTGCTCCATGCTCCATGCTCCATGCTCCATGATCCATGCTCCATGCTCCATGCTGCATGCTCCATGCTCCAAGCTCCTAGCTCATGCTCCATGCTCCATGCTCCATGGTCCTAGCTCCTAGCTCCTAGCTCCTAGCTCCTAGCTCCTAGCTCCTAGCTCCTAGCTCCATGCTCCATGCTCCATGCTCCTAGCTCCTAGCCCTTAGCTCCTAAGTTCATGCTCCATGCTCCATGCTCCATGCTCCATGCTCCATGCTCCATGCTCCATGCTCCATGCTCCATGCTCCATGCTCCATGCTCCATGCTCCTAGCTCCTAGCTCCTAGCTCCTAGCTCCTAGCACGTAGCACCTTGCACCTTGCACCTTGCACCTTGCTCCATGCTCCTTGCTCCATGCTCCAAGCTCCATGCTCCATGCTCCATGCTCCATGCTCCATGATCCATGCTCCATGCTCCTAGCTCCTAGCTCCTAACACCTAGCTCTTAGCTCCTAGGTCTAGGTCCTAGGTCCTAGGTCCTAGGTCCTAGGTCCATGCTCTATGCTCCGTGCTCCTGCTCGATACTCATAGCTCCTAGCTCCTAGCTCGTAGCTCCTATGTCCATGCTCCATGCTCCATGCTCCTAGCTCCTAACTCATAGCACCTAACTCCTAGCTCCTAGCTCCTAGGTCCATGCACCATGCTCCATGCTCCATGCTCCATGCTCCATGCTCCATTCTCCATGCTCCTAGGTCCATGCTCCATGCTCCATGCTCCATGCTCCATTCTCCATGCTCCATGCTCCATGCTCCATGCTCCATGCTCCATGCTCCATGCTCCATGCTCCATGCTCCATGCTCCATGCTCCATGCTCCATGCTCCTAGCTCCTAGCTCCTAACACCTAGCTCTTAGCTCCTAGGTCCTAGGTCCTAGGTCCATGCTCTATGCTCCGTGCTCCTGCTCCATACTCCTAGCTCCTAGCTCCTAGCTCGTAGCTCCTATGTCCATGCTCCATGCTCCATGATCCTAGCTCCTAGCTCATAGCACCTAACTCCTAGCTCCTAGCTCCTAGGTCCATGCACCATGCTCCATGCTCCATGCTCCATGCTCCATGCTCCATGCTCCATTCTCCATGCTCCTAGCTCCTAGCTCCTAGCTCCTAGCTCCTAGCACCTTGCACCTTGCACCTTGCACCTTGCACCTTGCTCCTTGCTCCATGCTGCATGCTCCATGCTCCATGCTCCTAGCTCCATGCTCCTAGCTCCTAGCTCCTAGCTCCAAAGTGCATGCTCCATGCTCCATGCTCCTAGGTCCTATGTCCTAGGTCCTAGGTCCTAGGTCCATGCTCCATGCTCCAGCACCTAGCTCCTAGCTCCTAGCTCCTAGTACCATGCTCCTTGCACCTAGCACCTTGCTCCTTGCTCCATGCTCCATGCTCCTAGCTCCTAGCTCCTAGATCCTAGATCCTAGCACCTTGCACCTTGCACCTAGCACCTAGCTCCTTGCTCCTTCCTCCTTACACCTTGCTCCTTGCTCCATGCTCCATGCTCCATGCTCCATGCTCCATACTCCATGCTCCTAGCTCCTAGCACCTAGCTCCTAGCTCCTAGCTCCTAGCTCCTAGCTCCTAGCTCCTAGCTTCTAGCTCCTAGCTCCTAGGTCCTAGGTCCTAGGTCCTAGGTCCATGCTCCATGCTCCTAGCTCCTAGCTCCTAGCTCCTAGCTCCTAGCTCCTAGCTCCTAGCTCCTAGGTCCTAGGTCCATGCTCCATGCTCCATGCTCCATGTTCCTAGCTCCTAGTTCATAGCACCTAGCTCCTAGCTCCTAGCTCATAGCTCCTTGCTCCTAGGTCCATGCTCCATGCTCCATGCTCCATCCTTCATGCTCCATGCTCCTAGCTCCTAGCTCCTAGATCCTAGCACCTTTCACCTTGCAACTTGCACCTAGCTCCTTGCTCCTTGCTCCATGCTCCATGCTCCAAGCTCCTAGCTCCTAGCTCCTAGGTCCTAGGTTCATGCTCCATGCTCCATGCTCCATGCTCCTAGCTCCTAGCTCCTAGCTCCTAGGTCCTAGGTTCATGCTCCATGCTCCATGCTCCATGCTCCTAGCTCGTAGCTCCTAGCTCCTAGGTCCTAGGTTCTAGGTCCTAGGTCCATGCTCCATGCTCCATGCTCCATGCTCCATGCTCCATGTTCCTAGCTCCTAGTTCATAGCACCTAGCTCCTAGCTCCTAGCTCCTAGCTCCTAGCTCCTAGGTCCATGCTCCAAGCTCCATGCTCCATGCTCCATGCTCCATGCTCCATGCTCCTAGCTCCTAGCTCCTAGGTCCTTGCTCCATGCTCCATGCTCCATGCTCCATGCTCCATGCTCTATGCTCCATGCTCCATGCTCGATGCTCCATGCTCCATGCTCCATGCTCCATGCTCCAAGCTCCATGCTCCATGCTCCATGCTCCATGCTCCTTGCTCCATGATCCATGCTCCATGCTCCTAGCTCCAAGCTCCTAGCTTCTAGCTCCTAGCACCTAGCACCTAGCACCTAGCACCTAGCACCTAGCACCTTGCACCATGCTCCATGCTCCTAGCTCCTAGGTACATGCTCCACGATCCATGCTCCATGCTCCATGCTCCATTCTCCTAGGTCCATGCTCCATGCTCCATGCTCCATGCTCCATGCTCCATGCTCCATGATCCTGGCTCCTGGCTCCTGGCTCCTGGCTCCATGCTCCATGCTCCATGCTCCATGCTCCTAGCTCCTAGCTCCTAGCTCCTAGCTCCTAGAACCTAGCACCTTGCACCTTGCACCTTGCACCTTGCTCCTTGCTCCATGCTCCATGCTCCATGCTCCATGCACCATGCTCCATGCTCCTAGCTCCTACCTCCTTGCTCCAAGGTTCATGCTCCAAGCTCCATGCTCCTAGGTCCTAGGTCCTAGGTCCTATGTCCTAGGTCCTAGGTCCATGCAAGATGCTCCATGCACCTAGCTCCTAGCTCGTAGCTCCTAGCTCCTAGCTCCTAGCACCATGCTCCATGCTCTATGCTCCTAGCTCCTAGCTCCTAGGTCATAGCTACATGCTCCATGCTCCATGCTCCAAGCTCCATGCTCCTTGCTCCATGTTCCATGTTCCTAGCTCCATGTTCCATGCTCCATGCACCTAGCTCCTAGCTCCTAGCTCCTAGCATCATGCTCCTTGCACCTAGCACCTTGCTCCTTGCTCCATGCTCTATGCTCCGTGCTCCGTGCTCCGTGCTCTGTGCTCCATCCTCCATGCTCCGTGCTCCGTGCTCCGTGCTCCGTGCTCCATGCTCCTCCGTGCTCCTCCATGCTCCATGCTCCTAGTTCCTAGCTCCTAGCGCCTAGCTCCTAGGTCCTAGGTCCTAGGTCCTAGGTCCTAGGTCCTAGCTCCATGCTCCATGCTCCATGCTCCTAGCTCCATGCTCCATGCTCCTAGCTCCTAGGTTCATGCTCCATGCTCCATGCTCCATGCTCCAAGTTCCATGCTCCATGCTCCATGCTCCTAGCTCCTAGCTCCTACTTCCTAGCTCCTAGCACCTTGCACCTTGCACCTTGCACCTTGCACCTTGCTCCATGCTCAATGCTCCATGCTCCATGCTCCATGCTCCTATCTCCTATCTCCTAGCTCCTAGCTCCATGCTCCTAGCTCCTAGGTCTATGCTCCATGCTCCATGCTCCATGCTCTATGCTCCATGCTCCATGCTCCTGGCTCCTGGTTCCTGGCTCCTGGGTCCTGGGTCCATGCTTCATGCTCCATGCTCCATGCTCCATGCTCCATGCTCCATTCTCCATGCTCCTATCTCCTAGCTCCTAGCTCCTAGCTCCTAGCTCCTAGCTCCTAGCTCTTAGAACCTAGCACCTTGCACCTTGCACCTTGCTCCATGCTCCATGCTCCATGCTCCATGCTCCACGCTCCGTCCTCCATGCTCCTAGCTCCTAGCTCCATGCTCCATGCTCCTATCACCTAGCTCCTAGCTCCTGGGTCCATGCTCCATGCTCCATGCTCCATGCTCCGTGCTTCATGCTCCATGCTCCATACTCCTAGGTCCTAGGTCCTAGGTCCATGCTCCATGCTCCATGCTCCATGCACCTAGCTCCTAGCTCCTAGCACCATGCTCCTTGCACCTAATACCTTGCTCCGTGCTCCATGCTCCTTGATCCATGCTCCATGCTCCATGCTCCATGCTCCATGCTCCATGCTCCATGCTTCATGCTCCATGCACCATGCTCCATGCTCCTAGCTCCTAGGTCCTAGGTCCAAGGTCTTAGCTCCTAGCTCCTAGCTCCTGGGTCCTAGGTCCTAGGTCCTAGGTCCTAGGTCCTAGCTCCATGCTCCATGCTCCATGCTCCTAGCTCCTAGCTCCTAACTCCTAAGTCCTAGGTCCATGCTCCATGCTCCATGCTCCTAGCTCCTAGGTCCATGCTCCACGATCCATTCTCCATGCTCCATTCTCCTAGGTCCATGCTCCATGCTCCATGCTTCATGCTCCATGCTCCATGCTCCTGGCTCCTGGCTCCGGGCTCCATGCTCCATGCTCCATGCTCCATGCTCCATGCTCCTATCTCCTAGCTCCTAGCTCCTAGCTCCTAGAACCTTGCACCTTGCACCTTGCACCTTGCACCTTGCACCTTGCACCTTGCTCCTTGCTCCATGCTCCATGCTCCTTGCTCCATGCTCCATGCACCATGCTCCATGCTCCTAGCTCCTAGCTCCAAGGTTCATGCTCCAAGCTCCATGCTTCATGCTTCATGCTCCATGCTCCATGCTCCATGCTCCATGCTCCATGCTCCTAGCACCATGCTCCAAGCTCCATGCTCCATGCTCCATGCTCCATGCTCCATGCTCCTAGCACCATGATCCATGCTCCATGCTCCATGCTCTATGCTCCTAGCTCCTAGTTCCTAGGTCCTATCTCCATGCTCCATGCTCCATATTCCATGCTCCATGCTCCAAGCTCCATGCTCCTAGCTCCATGCTCCATGCTCCATGCTCCTAGCTCCTTGGTCCTAGGTCCTAGGTCCATGCTTCATGCTGCATGCTCCATGCTCCTAGCTCCTAGCTCCTAGCTCGTAGCACCTTGCATTTTCCACCTTGCACCTTGCTCCATGCTCCATGCTTCATGCTCCATGCTCCTAGCTCCTAGCACCTAGCTCCTAGCTCCTAGCTCCTAGCTCCTATCTCCTAGCTCCTAGCTCCTAGCTCCTAGCTCCTAGGTCCATGCTCCATGCTCCATGCTCCATGCTCCATGCTCCATGCCCCATGCCCCTAGCTCCTAGCTCCGAGCTCCTAGCTCCTAGGTCCTAGGTCCTAGGTCCACGCTCCATGCTCCAGGCTCCTAGCACCTAGCTCCTAGCTCCTAGCTTTTAGGTCCATGCTCCATGCTCCATGCTCCAAGCCCCATGCTCCTAGCCCCTAGGTCCGTGCTCCATGCTCCATGCTCCTAGCTCCTAGGTCCATGCTCCATGCTCCTGGCTCCTGGCTCCTGGCTCCTCGGTCCATGCTCCTGGCTCCTGGCTCCTGGGTCCATGCTCCTAGTTCCTAGGTCCATGCTCCTGGCTCCTGGCTCCTGGGTCCATGGTCCATGCTCCATGCTCCATGCTCCATGCTCCTATCTCCTAGCTCCTAGCTCCTAGCTCCTAGCACCTTGCACCTTGCTCCATGCTCCATGCTCCATGCTCCTAGCTCCTAGCTCCTAGGTCCAAGCTCCATGCTCCATGCTCCATGCTCCTAGCTCCTAAGTCCTAGGTCCTAGGTCCTAGGTCCAAGCTCCATGCTCCAAGCTCCTAGCTCCTAGCTCATAGCTCCTAGCTCCTAGGTCCTTGCACCATGCTCCATGCTCCATGCTCCTAGCTCCTAGGTCCATGCTCCATGCTCATAGGTCCATGCTCCATGCTCCATGCTCCTGGCTCCTGGCTCCTGGCTCCTGGCACCTGGGTCCATGCTCCATGCTCCATGCTCCATGCTCCATGCTCCTATCTGCTAGGTTCTAGCTCCTAGCTCCTAGCACCTAGCACCTTGCACCTTGCACATTGCACCTTGCACCTTGCTCCTTGCTCCATGCTGCATGCTCCATGCTCCATGCTCCTAGCTCCATGCTCCTAGCTCCATGCTCCTAGCTCCTAGCTCCTAGCTCCAAAGTGCATGCTCCATGCTCCATGCTCCTAGGTCCTATGTCCTAGGTCCTAGGTCCTAGGTCCATGCTCCATGCTCCAGCACCTAGCTCCTAGCTCCTAGCTCCTAGCACCATGCTCCTTGCACCTAGCACCTTGCTCCTTGCTCCATGCTCCATGCTCCTAGCTCCTAGCTCCTAGATCCTAGATCCTAGATCCTAGCACCTTGCACCTTGCACCTTGCACCTAGCACCTAGCTCCTTGCTCCTAGCTCCTAGCTCCTAGCTCCTAGCTTCTAGCTCCTAGCTCCTAGGTCCTAGGTCCTAGGTCCTAGGTCCATGCTCCATGCTCCTAGCTCCTAGCTCCTAGCTCCTAGCTCCTAGCTCCTAGCTCCTAGCTCCTAGCTCCTAGCTCCTAGGTCCTAGGTCCATGCTCCATGCTCCATGCTCCATGTTCCTAGCTCCTAGTTCATAGCACCTAGCTCCTAGCTCCTAGCTCATAGCTCCTTGCTCCTAGGTCCATGCTCCATGCTCCATGCTCCATCCTTCATGCTCCATGCTCCTAGCTCCTAGCTCCTAGATCCTAGCACCTTTCACCTTGCAACTTGCACCTAGCTCCTTGCTCCTTGCTCCATGCTCCATGCTCCAAGCTCCTAGCTCCTAGCTCCTAGGTCCTAGGTTCATGCTCCATGCTCCATGCTCCATGCTCCTAGCTCGTAGCTCCTAGCTCCTAGGTCCTAGGTTCTAGGTCCTAGGTCCATGCTCCATGCTCCATGCTCCATGCTCCATGCTCCATGTTCCTAGCTCCTAGTTCATAGCACCTAGCTCCTAGCTCCTAGCTCCTAGCTCCTAGGTCCATGCTCCAAGCTCCATGCTCCATGCTCCATGCTCCATGCTCCATGCTCCTAGCTCCTAGCTCCTAGGTCTTTGCTCCATGCTCCATGCTCCATGCTCCATGCTCCATGCTCTATGCTCCATGCTCCATGCTCGATGCTCCATGCTCCATGCTCCATGCTCCATGCTCCAAGCTCCATGCTCCATGCTCCATGCTCCTTGCTCCATGATCCATGCTCCATGCTCCTAGCTCCAAGCTCCTAGCTTCTAGCTCCTAGCACCTAGCACCTAGCACCTAGCACCTAGCACCTAGCACCTTGCACCATGCTCCATGCTCCATGCTCCTAGCTCCTAGGTACATGCTCCACGATCCATGCTCCATGCTCCATGCTCCATTCTCCTAGGTCCATGCTCCATGCTCCATGCTCCATGCTCCATGCTCCATGCTCCATGATCCTGGCTCCTGGCTCCTGGCTCCTGGCTCCTGGCTCCATGCTCCATGCTCCATGCTCCATGCTCCTAGCTCCTAGCTCCTAGCTCCTAGAACCTAGCACCTTGCACCTTGCACCTTGCACCTTGCTCCTTGCTCCATGCTCCATGCTCCATGCTCCATGCTCCATGCACCATGCTCCATGCTCCTAGCTCCTACCTCCTTGCTCCACGGTTCATGCTCCAAGCTCCATGCTCCTAGGTCCTAGGTCCTAGGTCCTATGTCCTAGGTCCTAGGTCCATGCAAGATGCTCCATGCACCTAGCTCCTAGCTCGTAGCTCCTAGCTCCTAGCTCCTAGCACCATGCTCCATGCTCTATGCTCCTAGCTCCTAGCTCCTAGGTCATAGCTACATGCTCCATGCTCCATGCTCCAAGCTCCATGCTCCTTGCTCCATGTTCCATGTTCCTAGCTCCATGTTCCATGCTCCATGCACCTAGCTCCTAGCTCCTAGCTCCTAGCATCATGCTCCTTGCACCTAGCACCTTGCTCCTTGCTCCATGCTCTATGCTCCGTGCTCCGTGCTCCGTGCTCTGTGCTCCATCCTCCATGCTCCGTGCTCCGTGCTCCGTGCTCCGTGCTCCATGCTCCTCCGTGCTCCTCCATGCTCCATGCTCCTAGTTCCTAGCTCCTAGCGCCTAGCTCCTAGGTCCTAGGTCCTAGGTCCTAGGTCCTAGGTCCTAGCTCCATGCTCCATGCTCCATGCTCCTAGCTCCATGCTCCATGCTCCTAGCTCCTAGGTTCATGCTCCATGCTCCAAGTTCCATGCTCCATGCTCCTAGCTCCTACTTCCTAGCTCCTAGCACCTTGCACCTTGCACCTTGCACCTTGCACCTTGCTCCATGCTCAATGCTCCATGCTCCATGCTCCTATCTCCTATCTCCTAGCTCCTAGCTCCATGCTCCTAGCTCCTAGGTCTATGCTCCATGCTCTATGCTCCATGCTCTATGCTCCATGCTCCATGCTCCTGGCTCCTGGTTCCTGGCTCCTGGGTCCTGGGTCCATGCTTCATGCTCCATGCTCCATGCTCCATGCTCCATGCTCCATTCTCCATGCTCCTATCTCCTAGCTCCTAGCTCCTAGCTCCTAGCTCTTAGAACCTAGCACCTTCCACCTTGCACCTTGCTCCATGCTCCATGCTCCATGCTCCATGCTCCACGCTCCGTCCTCCATGCTCCTAGCTCCTAGCTCCATGCTCCATGCTCCTATCACCTAGCTCCTAGCTCCTGGGTCCATGCTCCATGCTCCATGCTCCATGCTCCGTGCTCCAAGCTCCATGCTCCATACTCCTAGGTCCTAGGTCCTAGGTCCATGCTCCATGCTCCATGCACCTAGCTCCTAGCTCCTAGCACCATGCTCCTTGCACCTAATACCTTGCTCCGTGCTCCATGCTCCTTGATCCATGCTCCATGCTCCATGCTCCATGCTCCATGCTCCATGCTCCATGCTTCATGCTCCATGCACCATGCTCCATGCTCCTAGCTCCTAGGTCCTAGGTCCAAGGTCCTAGCTCCTAGATCCTAGCTCCTGGGTCCTAGGTCCTAGGTCCTAGGTCCTAGGTCCTAGCTCCATGCTCCATGCTCCATGCTCCTAGCTCCTAGCTCCTAACTCCTAAGTCCTAGGTCCATGCTCCATGCTCCATGCTCCTAGCTCCTAGGTCCATGCTCCACGATCCATTCTCCATGCTCCATTCTCCTAGGTCCATGCTCCATGCTCCATGCTCCATGCTCCATGCTTCATGCTCCATGCTCCATGCTCCTGGCTCCTGGCTCCGGGCTCCATGCTCCATGCTCCATGCTCCATGCTCCATGCTCCTATCTCCTAGCTCCTAGCTCCTAGCTCCTAGAACCTTGCACCTTGCACCTTGCACCTTGCACCTTGCACCTTGCACCTTGCTCCTTGCTCCATGCTCCATGCTCCTTGCTCCATGCTCCATGCACCATGCTCCATGCTCCTAGCTCCTAGCTCCAAGGTTCATGCTCCAAGCTCCATGCTTCATGCTTCATGCTCCATGCTCCATGCTCCATGCTCCTAGCACCATGCTCCATGCTCCATGCTCCATGCTCCATGCTCCATGCTCCATGCTCCTAGCACCATAATCCATGCTCCATGCTCCATGCTCCATGCTCCATGCTCTATGCTCCTAGCTCCTAGTTCCTAGGTCCTATCTCCATGCTCCATGCTCCATGTTCCATGCTCCATGCTCCAAGCTCCATGCTCCTAGCTCCATGCTCCATGCTCCATGCTCCTAGCTCCTTGGTCCTAGGTCCTAGGTCCATGCTTCATGCTGCATGCTCCATGCTCCATGCTACTAGCTCCTAGCTCCTAGCTCGTAGCACCTTGCATTTTCCACCTTGCACCTTGCTCCATGCTCCATGCTCCATGCTCCATGCTCCTAGCTCCTAGCACCTAGCTCCTAGCTCCTAGCTCCTAGCTCCTATCTCCTAGCTCCTAGCTCCTAGCTCCTAGGTCCATGCTCCATGCTCCATGCTCCATGCTCCATGCTCCATGCCCCATGCCCCTAGCTCCTAGCTCCGAGCTCCTAGCTCCTAGGTCCTAGGTCCACGCTCCATGCTCCAGGCTCCTAGCACCTAGCTCCTAGCTCCTAGCTTTTAGGTCCATGCTCCATGCTCCATGCTCCATGCTCCAAGCTCCATGCTCCTAGCCCCTAGGTCCGTGCTCCATGCTCCATGCTCCTAGCTCCTAGGTCCATGCTCCATGCTCCTGGCTCCTGGCTCCTCGGTCCATGCTCCTGGCTCCTGGCTCCTGGGTCCATGCTCCTAGTTCCTAGGTCCATGCTCCTGGCTCCTGGCTCCTGGGTCCATGGTCCATGCTCCATGCTCCATGCTCCATGCTCCTATCTCCTAGCTCCTAGCTCCTAGCTCCTAGCACCTTGCACCTTGCTCCATGCTCCATGCTCCCTGCTCCTAGCTCCTAGCTCCTAGGTCCAAGCTCCATGCTCCATGCTCCATGCTCCTAGCTCCTAAGTCCTAGGTCCTAGGTCCTAGGTCCAAGCTCCATGCTCCAAGCTCCTAGCTCCTAGCTCATAGCTCCTAGCTCCTAGGTCCTTGCACCATGCTCCATGCTCCATGCTCCTAGCTCCTAGGTCCATGCTCCATGCTCATAGGTCCATGCTCCATGCTCCATGCTCCTGGCTCCTGGCTCCTGGCTCCTGGCTCCTGGCACCTGGGTCCATGCTCCATGCTCCATGCTCCATGCTCCATGCTCCTATCTGCTAGGTTCTAGCTCCTAGCTCCTAGCACCTAGCACCTTGCACCTTGCACATTGCACCTTGCACCTTGCTCCTTGCTCCATGCTGCATGCTCCATGCTCCATGCTCCTAGCTCCATGCTCCTAGCTCCTAGCTCCTAGCTCCTAGCTCCAAAGTGCATGCTCCATGCTCCATGCTCCTAGGTCCTATGTCCTAGGTCCTAGGTCCTAGGTCCATGCTCCATGCTCCAGCACCTAGCTCCTAGCTCCTAGCTCCTAGCACCATGCTCCTTGCACCTAGCACCTTGCTCCTTGCTCCATGCTCCATGCTCCTAGCTCCTAGCTCCTAGATCCTAGATCCTAGCACCTTGCACCTTGCACCTTGCACCTAGCACCTAGCTCCTTGCTCCTTGCTCCTTACACCTTGCTCCTTGCTCCATGCTCCATGCTCCATGCTCCATGCTCCATGCTCCATACTCCATGCTCCTAGCTCCTAGCACCTAGCTCCTAGCTCCTAGCTCCTAGCTTCTAGCTCCTAGCTCCTAGGTCCTAGGTCCTAGGTCCTAGGTCCATGCTCCATGCTCCTAGCTCCTAGCTCCTAGCTCCTAGCTCCAAGCTCCTAGCTCCTAGGTCCTAGGTCCATGCTCCATGCTCCATGCTCCATGTTCCTAGCTCCTAGTTCATAGCACCTAGCTCCTAGCTCCTAGCTCATAGCTCCTTGCTCCTAGGACCATGCTCCATGCTCCATGCTCCATCCTTCATGCTCCATGCTCCTAGCTCCTAGCTCCTAGATCCTAGCACCTTTCACCTTGCAACTTGCACCTAGCTCCTTGCTCCTTGCTCCATGCTCCATGCTCCAAGCTCCTAGCTCCTAGCTCCTAGGTCCTAGGTTCATGCTCCATGCTCCATGCTCCATGCTCCTAGCTCGTAGCTCCTAGCTCCTAGGTCCTAGGTTCTAGGTCCTAGGTCCATGCTCCATGCTCCATGCTCCATGCTCCATGTTCCTAGCTCCTAGTTCATAGCACCTAGCTCCTAGCTCCTAGCTCCTAGCTCCTAGGTCCATGCTCCAAGCTCCATGCTCCATGCTCCATGCTCCTAGCTCCTAGCTCCTAGCTCCAAGGTCATTGCTCCATGCTCCATGCTCCATGCTCCATGCTCCATGCTCCTAGGTCCATGCTCCATGCTCTATGCTCCATGCTCCATGCTCCATGCTCCATGCTCCATGCTCCATGCTCCAAGCTCCATGCTCCATGCTCCATGCTCCATGCTCCATGCTCCATGCTCCTTGCTCCATGATCCATGCTCCATGCTCCTAGCTCCAAGCTCCTAGCTTCTAGCTCCTAGCACCTAGCACCTAGCACCTAACACCTAGCACCTAGCACCTTGCACCATGCTCCATGCTCCATGCTCCTAGCTCCTAGGTACATGCTCCACGATCCATGCTCCATGCTCCATGCTCCATTCTCCTTGGTCCATGCTCCATGCTCCATGCTCCATGCTCCATGATCCTGGCTCCTGGCTCCTTTCTCCTGGCTCCTGGCTCCATGCTCCATGCTCCATGCTCCATGCTCCTATCTCCTAGCTCCTATCTCCTAGCTCCTAGCTCCTAGAACCTAGCACCTTGCACCTTGCACCTTGCACCTTGCTCCTTGCTCCATGCTCCATGCTCCATGCTCCATGCTCCATGCTCCATGCTCCATGCACCATGCTCCTAGCTCCTACCTCCTAGCTCCAAGGTTCATGCTCCAAGCTCCATGCTCTTAGGTCCTAGGTCCTAGGTCCTATGTCCTAGGTCCTAGGTCCATGCAACATGCTCCATGCACCTAGCTCCTAGCTCCTAGCTCCTAGCTCCTAGCACCATGCTCCATGCTCTATGCTCCTAGCTCCTAGCTCCTAGGTGCTAGCTCCATGCTCCATGCTCCATGCTCCAAGCTCCATGCTCCTTGCTCCATGTTCCATGTTCCTAGCTCCATGTTCCATGCTCCATGCACCTAGCTCCTAGCTCCTAGCTCCTAGCTCCTAGCATCATGCTCCTTGCACCTAGCACCTTGCTCCTTACTCCATGCTCCATGCTCCGTGCTCCGTGCTCCGTGCTCCGTGCTCCATGCTCCGTGCTCCGTGCTCCGTGCTCCGTGCTCCGTGCTCCGTGCTCCTAGCTCCTAGCACCTAGCTCCTAGCTCCTAGCTCCTAGCTTCTAGCTCCTAGCTCCTAGGTCCTAGGTCCTAGGTCCTAGGTCCATGCTCCATGCTCCTAGCTCCTAGCTCCTAGCTCCTAGCTCCTAGGTCCTAGGTCCATGCTCCATGCTCCATGCTCCATGCTCCATGTTCCTAGCTCCTAGTTCATAGCACCTAGCTCCTAGCTCCTAGCTCATAGCTCCTTGCTCCTAGGTCCATGCTCCATGCTCCATGCTCCATCCTTCATGCTCCATGCCCCTAGCTCCTAGCTCCTAGATCCTAGCACCTTTCACCTTGCAACTTGCACCTAGCTCCTTGCTCCTTGCTCCATGCTCCATGCTCCAAGCTCCTAGCTCCTAGCTCCTAGGTCCTAGGTTCATGCTCCATGCTCCATGCTCCTAGCTCGTAGCTCCTAGCTCCTAGGTCCTAGGTTCTAGGTCCTAGGTCCATGCTCCATGCTCCATGCTCCATGCTCCATGCTCCATGTTCCTAGCTCCTAGTTCATAGCACCTAGCTCCTAGCTCCTAGCTCCTAGCTCCTAGGTCCATGCTCCAAGCTCCATGCTCCATGCTCCATGCTCCATGCTCCATGCTCCTAGCTCCTAGCTCCTAGCTCCTAGGTCCTTGCTCCATGCTCCATGCTCCATGCTCCATGCTCCATGCTCCTAGGTCCATGCTCCATGCTCTATGCTCCATGCTCCATGCTCCATGCTCCATGCTCCATGCTCCATGCTCCATGCTCCATGCTCCAAGCTCCATGCTCCATGCTCCATGCTCCATGCTCCATGCTCCTTGCTCCATGATCCATTCTCCATGCTCCTAGCTCCAAGCTCCTAGCTTCTAGCTCCTAGCACCTAGCACCTAGCACCTAACACCTAGCACCTAGCACCTTGCACCATGCTCCATGCTCCATGCTCCTAGCTCCTAGGTACATGCTCCACGATCCATGCTCCATGCTCCATGCTCCATTCTCCTAGGTCCATGCTCCATGCTCCATGCTCCATGCTCCATGCTCCATGATCCTGGCTCCTGGCTCCTTGCTCCTGGCTCCTGGCTCCATGCTCCATGCTCCATGCTCCATGCTCCATGCTCCTATCTCCTAGCTCCTAGCTCCTAGCTCCTAGAAACCTAGCACCTTGCACCTTGCACCTGGCTCCTTGCTCCATGCTCCATGCTCCATGCTCCATGCTCCATGCTCCATGCTCCATGCACCATGCTCCTAGCTCCTACCTCCTAGCTCCAAGGTTCATGCTCCAAGCTCCATGCTCTTAGGTCCTAGGTCCTAGGTCCTATGTCCTAGGTCCTAGGTCCATGCAACATGCTCCATGCACCTAGCTCCTAGCTCCTAGCTCCCAGCTCCTAGCTCCTAGCACCATGCTCCATGCTCTATGCTCCTAGCTCCTAGCTCCTAGGTCCTAGCTCCATGCTCCATGCTCCATGCTCCAAGCTCCATGCTCCTTGCTCCATGTTCCATGTTCCTAGCTCCATGTTCCATGCTCCATGCACCTAGCTCCTAGCTCCTAGCTCCTAGCATCATGCTCCTTGCACCTAGCACCTTGCTCCTTACTCCATGCTCCATGCTCCGTGCTCCGTGCTCCGTGCTCCATGCTCCGTGCTCCGTGCTCCGTGCTCCGTGCTCCGTGCTCCTAGCTCCTAGCACCTAGCTCCTAGCTCCTAGCTCCTAGCTTCTAGCTCCAAGCTCCTAGGTCCTAGGTCCTAGGTCCTAGGTCCTAGGTCCATGCTCCATGCTCCATGCTCCTAGCTCCTAGCTCCTAGCTCCTAGCTCCTAGGTCCTAGGTCCATGCTCCATGCTCCATGCTCCATGCTCCATGTTCCTAGCTCCTAGTTCATAGCACCTAGCTCCTAGCTCATAGCTCATAGCTCCTTGCTCCTAGGTCCATGCTCCATGCTCCATGCTCCATCCTTCATGCTCCATGCTCCTAGCTCCTAGCTCCTAGATCCTAGCACCTTTCACCTTGCAACTTGCACCTAGCTCCTTGCTCCTTGCTCCATGCTCCATGCTCCAAGCTCCTAGCTCCTAGCTCCTAGGTCCTAGGTTCATGCTCCATGCTCCATGCTCCTAGCTCGTAGCTCCTAGCTCCTAGGTCCTAGGTTCTAGGTCCTAGGTCCATGCTCCATGCTCCATGCTCCATGCTCCATGCTCCATGCTCCATGTTCCTAGCTCCTAGTTCATAGCACCTAGCTCCTAGCTCCTAGCTCCTAGCTCCTAGGTCCATGCTCCAAGCTCCATGCTCCATGCTCCATGCTCCATGCTCCATGCTCCATGCTCCATGCTCCTAGCTCCTAGGTCCTTGCTCCATGCTCCATGCTCCTAGGTCCATGCTCCATGCTCTATGCTCCATGCTCCATGCTCCATGCTCCATGCTCCATGCTCCATGCTCCATGCTCCATGCTCCAAGCTCCATGCTCCATGCTCCATGCTCCATGCTCCTTGCTCCATGATCCATGCTCCATGCTCCTAGCTCCAAGCTCCTAGCTTCTAGCTCCTAGCACCTAGCACCTAACACCTGGCACCTAGCACCTTGCACCATGCTCCATGCTCTATGCTACATGCTCCATGCTCCATGCTCCATGCTCCATGCTCCATGCTCCAAGCTCCATGCTCCATGCTCCATGCTCCATGCTCCATGCTCCATGCTCCTTGCTCCATGATCCATGCTCCATGCTCCTAGCTCCAAGCTCCTAGCTTCTAGCTCCTAGCACCTAGCACCTAGCACCTAACACCTAGCACCTAGCACCTTGCACCATGCTCCATGCTCCATGCTCCTAGCTCCTAGGTACATGCTCCACGATCCATGCTCCATGCTCCATGCTCCATTCTCCTTGGTCCATGCTCCATGCTCCATGCTCCATGCTCCATGATCCTGGCTCCTGGCTCCTTTCTCCTGGCTCCTGGCTCCATGCTCCATGCTCCATGCTCCATGCTCCTATCTCCTAGCTCCTATCTCCTAGCTCCTAGCTCCTAGAACCTAGCACCTTGCACCTTGCACCTTGCACCTTGCACCTTGCTCCTTGCTCCATGCTCCATGCTCCATGCTCCATGCTCCATGCTCCATGCTCCATGCTCCATGCTCCATGCACCATGCTCCTAGCTCCTACCTCCTAGCTCCAAGGTTCATGCTCCAAGCTCCATGCTCTTAGGTCCTAGGTCCTAGGTCCTATGTCCTAGGTCCTAGGTCCATGCAACATGCTCCATGCACCTAGCTCCTAGCTCCTAGCTCCTAGCTCCTAGCACCATGCTCCATGCTCTATGCTCCTAGCTCCTAGCTCCTAGGTGCTAGCTCCATGCTCCATGCTCCATGCTCCAAGCTCCATGCTCCTTGCTCCATGTTCCATGTTCCTAGCTCCATGTTCCATGCTCCATGCACCTAGCTCCTAGCTCCTAGCTCCTAGCATCATGATCCTTGCACCTAGCACCTTGCTCCTTACTCCATGCTCCATGCTCCGTGCTCCGTGCTCCGTGCTCCGTGCTCCATGCTCCGTGCTCCGTGCTCCGTGCTCCGTGCTCCGTGCTCCGTGCTCCTAGCTCCTAGCACCTAGCTCCTAGCTCCTAGCTCCTAGCTTCTAGCTCCTAGCTCCTAGGTCCTAGGTCCTAGGTCCTAGGTCCATGCTCCATGCTTCTAGCTCCTAGCTCCTAGCTCCTAGCTCCTAGGTCCTAGGTCCATGCTCCATGCTCCATGCTCCATGCTCCATGTTCCTAGCTCCTAGTTCATAGCACCTAGCTCCTAGCTCCTAGCTCATAGCTCCTTGCTCCTAGGTCCATGCTCCATGCTCCATGCTCCATCCTTCATGCTCCATGCCCCTAGCTCCTAGCTCCTAGATCCTAGCACCTTTCACCTTGCAACTTGCACCTAGCTCCTTGCTCCTTGCTCCATGCTCCATGCTCCAAGCTCCTAGCTCCTAGCTCCTAGGTCCTAGGTTCATGCTCCATGCTCCATGCTCCTAGCTCGTAGCTCCTAGCTCCTAGGTCCTAGGTTCTAGGTCCTAGGTCCATGCTCCATGCTCCATGCTCCATGCTCCATGCTCCATGTTCCTAGCTCCTAGTTCATAGCACCTAGCTCCTAGCTCCTAGCTCCTAGCTCCTAGGTCCATGCTCCAAGCTCCATGCTCCATGCTCCATGCTCCATGCTCCTAGCTCCTAGCTCCTAGGTCCTTGCTCCATGCTCCATGCTCCATGCTCCATGCTCCTAGGTCCATGCTCCATGCTCTATGCTCCATGCTCCATGCTCCATGCTCCATGCTCCATGCTCCATGCTCCATGCTCCAAGCTCCATGCTCCATGCTCCATGCTCCATGCTCCATGCTCCTTGCTCCATGATCCATTCTCCATGCTCCTAGCTCCAAGCTCCTAGCTTCTAGCTCCTAGCACCTAGCACCTAGCACCTAACACCTAGCACCTAGCACCTTGCACCATGCTCCATGCTCCATGCTCCTAGCTCCTAGGTACATGCTCCACGATCCATGCTCCATGCTCCATGCTCCATTCTCCTAGGTCCATGCTCCATGCTCCATGCTCCATGCTCCATGCTCCATGATCCTGGCTCCTGGCTCCTTGCTCCTGGCTCCTGGCTCCATGCTCCATGCTCCATGCTCCATGCTCCATGCTCCTATCTCCTAGCTCCTAGCTCCTAGCTCCTAGAACCTAGCACCTTGCACCTTGCACCTTGCTCCTTGCTCCATGCTCCATGCTCCATGCTCCATGCTCCATGCTCCATGCACCATGCTCCTAGCTCCTACCTCCTAGCTCCAAGGTTCATGCTCCAAGCTCCATGCTCTTAGGTCCTAGGTCCTAGGTCCTATGTCCTAGGTCCTAGGTCCATGCAACATGCTCCATGCACCTAGCTCCTAGCTCCTAGCTCCCAGCTCCTAGCTCCTAGCACCATGCTCCATGCTCTATGCTCCTAGCTCCTAGCTCCTAGGTCCTAGCTCCATGCTCCATGCTCCATGCTCCAAGCTCCATGCTCCTTGCTCCATGTTCCATGTTCCTAGCTCCATGTTCCATGCTCCATGCACCTAGCTCCTAGCTCCTAGCTCCTAGCATCATGCTCCTTGCACCTAGCACCTTGCTCCTTACTCCATGCTCCATGCTCCGTGCTCCGTGCTCCGTGCTCCGTGCTCCATGCTCCGTGCTCCGTGCTCCGTGCTCCGTGCTCCGTGCTCCTAGCTCCTAGCACCTAGCTCCTAGCTCCTAGCTCCTAGCTTCTAGCTCCAAGCTCCTAGGTCCTAGGTCCTAGGTCCTAGGTCCTAGGTCCATGCTCCATGCTCCATGCTCCTAGCTCCTAGCTCCTAGCTCCTAGCTCCTAGGTCCTAGGTCCATGCTCCATGCTCCATGCTCCATGCTCCATGTTCCTAGCTCCTAGTTCATAGCACCTAGCTCCTAGCTCATAGCTCATAGCTCCTTGCTCCTAGGTCCATGCTCCATGCTCCATGCTCCATCCTTCATGCTCCATGCTCCTAGCTCCTAGCTCCTAGATCCTAGCACCTTTCACCTTGCAACTTGCACCTAGCTCCTTGCTCCTTGCTCCATGCTCCATGCTCCAAGCTCCTAGCTCCTAGCTCCTAGGTCCTAGGTTCATGCTCCATGCTCCATGCTCCTAGCTCGTAGCTCCTAGCTCCTAGGTCCTAGGTTCTAGGTCCTAGGTCCATGCTCCATGCTCCATGCTCCATGCTCCATGCTCCATGCTCCATGTTCCTAGCTCCTAGTTCATAGCACCTAGCTCCTAGCTCCTAGCTCCTAGCTCCTAGGTCCATGCTCCAAGCTCCATGCTCCATGCTCCATGCTCCATGCTCCATGCTCCATGCTCCATGCTCCTAGCTCCTAGGTCCTTGCTCCATGCTCCATGCTCCTAGGTCCATGCTCCATGCTCTATGCTCCATGCTCCATGCTCCATGCTCCATGCTCCATGCTCCATGCTCCATGCTCCATGCTCCAAGCTCCATGCTCCATGCTCCATGCTCCATGCTCCTTGCTCCATGATCCATGCTCCATGCTCCTAGCTCCAAGCTCCTAGCTTCTAGCTCCTAGCACCTAGCACCTAACACCTGGCACCTAGCACCTTGCACCATGCTCCATGCTCCATGCTCCTAGCTCCTAGGTACATGCTCCACGATCCATGCTCCATGCTCCATGCTCCATTCTCCATGCTCCATGCTCCATGCTCCATGCTCCATGCTCCATGCTCCATGATCCTGGCTCCTGGCTCCTGGCTCCTGGCTCTTGGCTCCATGCTCCATGCTCCATGCTCCATGCTCCTATCTCCTAGCTCCTAGCTCCTAGCTCCTAGAACCTAGCACCTTGCACCTTGCACCTTGCACCTTGCTCCTTGCTCCATGCTCCAAGCTCCATGCTCCATGCTCCATGCTCCATGCTCCATGCACCATGCTCCTAGCTCCTACCTCCTAGCTCCAAGGTTCATGCTCCAAGCTCCATGCTCCTAGGTCCTAGGTCCTAGGTCCTATGTCCTAGGTCCTAGGTCCATGCAACATGCTCCATGCACCTAGCTCCTAGCTCCTAGCTCCTAGCTCCTAGCTCCTAGCACCATGCTACATGCTCTATGCTCCTAGCTCCTAGCTCCTAGGTCCTAGCTCCATGCTCCATGCTCCATGCTCCAAGCTCCATGCTCCTTGCTCCATGTTCCATGTTCCTAGCTCCATGTTCCATGCTCCATGCACCTAGCTCCTAGCTCCTAGCTCCTAGCTCCTAGCATCATGCTCCTTGCACCTAGCACCTTGCTCCTTACTCCATGCTCCATGCTCCGTGCTCCGTGCTCCGTGCTCCATGCTCCGTGCTCCGTGCTCTGTGCTCCGTGCTCCGTGCTCCTCCGTGCTCCTCCATGCTCCAGGCTCCTAGTTCCTAGCTCCTAGCTCCTAGCTCCTAGCTCCTAGGTCCTAGGTCCTAGGTCCTAGCTCCATGCTCCATGCTCCTAGCTCCATGCTCCATGCTCCTAGCTCCTAGGTTCATGCTCCATGCTCCATGCTCCATGCTCCGTGCTCCAAGCTCCTACCTCCTAGCTCCTACTTCCTAGCTCCTAGCACCTTGCACCTTGCACCTTGCACCTTGCACCTTGCTCCATGCTCCATGCTCCATGCTCCATGCTCCATGCTCCTATCTCCTAGCTCCTAGCTCCATGCTCCTAGCTCCTAGGTCTATGCTCCATGCTCCATGCTCCATGCTCTATGCTCCATGCTCCATGCTCCTGGCTCCTGGTTCCTGGCTCCTGGGTCCTGGGTCCATGCTTCATGCTCCATGCTCCATGCTCCATGCTCCATGCTCCATGCTCCCTTCTCCATGCTCCTATCTCCTAGCTCCTAGCTCCTAGCTCCTAGCTCCTAGCTCTTAGAACCTAGCACCTTCCACCTTGCACCTTGCTCCATGCTCCATGCTCCACGCTCCGTCCTCCATGCTCCTAGCTCCTAGCTCCATGCTCCATGCTCCTATCACCTAGCTCCTAGCTCCTGGGTCCATGCTCCATGCTCCATGCTCCATGCTCCGTGCTCCATGCTCCATGCTCCATGCTCCATACTCCTAGGTCCTATGTCCTAGGTCCATGCTCCATGCTCCATGCTCCATGCACCTAGCTCCTAGCTCCTAGCACCATGCTCCTTGCACCTAATACCTTGCTCCGTGCTCCATGCTCCTTGATCCATGCTCCATGCTCCATGCTCCATGCTCCATGCTCCATGCTCCATGCTCCATGCTCCTAGGTCCTAGGTCCAAGGTCCTAGCTCCTAGCTCCTAGCTCCTGGGTCCTAGGTCCTAGGTCCTAGGTCCTAGGTCCTAGCTCCATGCTCCATGCTCCATGCTCCTAGCTCCTAACTCCTAAGTCCTAGGTCCATGCTCCATGCTCCATGCTCCTAGCTCCTAGCTCCTAGGTCCATGCTCCACGATCCATTCTCCATGCTCCATTCTCCTAGGTCCATGCTCCATGCTCCATGCTCCATGCTCCTGGCTCCTGGCTCCTGGCTCCGGGCTCCATGCTCCATGCTCCATGCTCCATGCTCCATGCTCCATGCTCCTATCTCCTAGCTCCTAGCTCCTAGCTCCTAGAACCTTGCACCTTGCACCTTGCACCTTGCACCTTGCACCTTGCACCTTGCACCTTGCACCTTGCACCTTTCTCCTTGCTCCATGCTCCATGCTCCATGCTCCTGGCTCCTGGTTCCTGGCTCCTGGGTCCTGGGTCCATGCTTCATGCTCCATGCTCCATGCTCCATGCTCCATGCTCCATGCTCCATGCTCCATGCTCCCTTCTCCATGCTCCTATCTCCTAGCTCCTAGCTCCTAGCTCTTAGAACCTAGCACCTTCCACCTTGCACCTTGCTCCATGCTCCATGCTCCACGCTCCGTCCTCCATGCTCCTAGCTCCTAGCTCCTAGCTCCATGCTCCTATCACCTAGCTCCTAGCTCCTGGGTCCATGCTCCATGCTCCATGCTCCGTGCTCCATGCTCCATGCTCCATGCTCCATACTCCTAGGTCCTATGTCCTAGGTCCATGCTCCATGCTCCATGCTCCATGCACCTAGCTCCTAGCTCCTAGCACCATGCTCCTTGCACCTAATACCTTGCTCCGTGCTCCATGCTCCTTGATCCATGCTCCATGCTCCATGCTCCATGCTCCATGCTCCATGCTCCATGCTCCATGCTCCTAGGTCCTAGGTCCAAGGTCCTAGCTCCTAGCTCCTAGCTCCTGGGTCCTAGGTCCTAGGTCCTAGGTCCTAGGTCCTAGCTCCATGCTCCATGCTCCATGCTCCTAGCTCCTAACTCCTAAGTCCTAGGTCCATGCTCCATGCTCCATGCTCCTAGCTCCTAGCTCCTAGGTCCATGCTCCACGATCCATTCTCCATGCTCCATTCTCCTAGGTCCATGCTCCATGCTCCATGCTCCATGCTCCTGGCTCCTGGCTCCTGGCTCCGGGCTCCATGCTCCATGCTCCATGCTCCATGCTCCTATCTCCTAGCTCCTAGCTCCTAGCTCCTAGAACCTTGCACCTTGCACCTTGCACCTTGCACCTTGCACCTTGCACCTTGCACCTTGCACCTTGCACCTTGCACCTTTCTCCTTGCTCCATGCTCCATGCTCCATGCTCCTGGCTCCTGGTTCCTGGCTCCTGGGTCCTGGGTCCATGCTTCATGCTCCATGCTCCATGCTCCATGCTCCATGCTCCATGCTCCATGCTCCATGCTCCCTTCTCCATGCTCCTATCTCCTAGCTCCTAGCTCCTAGCTCTTAGAACCTAGCACCTTCCACCTTGCACCTTGCTCCATGCTCCATGCTCCACGCTCCGTCCTCCATGCTCCTAGCTCCTAGCTCCATGCTCCATGCTCCTATCACCTAGCTCCTAGCTCCTGGGTCCATGCTCCATGCTCCATGCTCCATGCTCCGTGCTCCATGCTCCATGCTCCATGCTCCATACTCCTAGGTCCTAGGTCCTAGGTCCATGCTCCATGCTCCATGCTCCATGCACCTAGCTCCTAGCTCCTAGCACCATGCTCCTTGCACCTAATACCTTGCTCCGTGCTCCATGCTCCATGCTCCATGCTCCATGCTCCATGCTCCATGCTCCATGCTCCATGCTCCATGCTCCATGCTCCATGCTCCATGCTCCATGCTCCTAGCTCCTAGGTCCTAGGTCCAAGGTCCTAGCTCCTAGCTCCTAGCTCCTGGGTCCTAGGTCCTAGGTCCTAGGTCCTAGGTCCTAGCTCCATGCTCCATGTTCCATGCTCCTAGCTCCTAGCTCCTAACTCCTAAGTCCTAGGTCCATGCTCCATGCTCCATGCTCCTAGCTCCTAGCTCCTAGGTCCATGCTCCACGATCCATTCTCCATGCTCCATTCTCCTAGGTCCATGCTCCATGCTCCATGCTCCATGCTCCATGCTCCATGCTCCTGGCTCCTGGCTCCGGGCTCCATGCTCCATGCTCCATGCTCCATGCTCCATGCTCCTATCTCCTAGCTCCTAGCTCCTAGCTCCTAGAACCTTGCACCTTGCACCTTGCACCTTGCACCTTGCACCTTGCACCTTGCACCTTGCACCTTTCTCCTTGCTCCATGCTCCATGCTCCATGCTCCTTGCTCCATGCTCCATGCACCATGCTCCATGCTCCTAGCTCCTAGCTCCAAGGTTCATGCTCCAAGCTCCATGCTTCATGCTCCATGCTCCATGCTCCATGCTCCATGCTCCATGCTCCTAGCACCATGCTCCATGCTCCATGCTCCATGCTCCATGCTCCATGCTCCATGCTCTATGCTCCTAGCTCCTAGTTCCTAGGTCCTATCTCCATGCTCCATGCTCCATGTTCCATGCTCCATGCTCCAAGCTCCATGCTCCTAGCTCCATGCTCCATGCTCCATGCTCCTAGCTCCTTGGTCCTAGGTCCTAGGTCCATGCTTCATGCTCCATGCTCCATGCTCCATGCTCCATGCTCCTAGCTCCTAGCTCCTAGCTCGTAGCACCTTGCATTTTCCACCTTGCACCTTGCTCCATGCTCCATGCTCCATGCTCCATGCTCCATGCTCCTAGCTCCTAGCACCTAGCTCCTAGCTCCTAGCTCCTAGCTCCTAGCTCCTAGCTCCTAGGTCCTAGGTCCTAGGTCCATGCTCCATGCTCCATGCTCCATGCTCCATGCTCCATGCCCCATGCCCCTAGCTCCTAGCTCCTAGCTCCGAGCTCCTAGCTCCGAGCTCCTAGCTCCTAGGTCCTAGGTCCTAGGTCCACGCTCCATGCTCCAGGCTCCTAGCACCTAGCTCCTAGCTCCTAGCTTTTAGGTCCATGCTCCATGCTCCATGCTCCAAGCTCCATGCTCCTAGCCCCTAGGTCCGTGCTCCATGCTCCATGCTCCTAGCTCCTAGGTCCATGCTCCATGCTCCTAGCTCCTCGGTCCATGCTCCTGGCTCCTGGCTCCTGGGTCCATGCTCCTAGTTCCTAGGTCCATGCTCCTGGCTCCTGGCTCCTGGGTCCATGCTCCATGCTCCATGCTCCATGCTCCTATCTCCTAGCTCCTAGCTCCTAGCTCCTAGCTCCTAGCTCCTAGCTCTGATGGCGCAAATCTTAGCACACCGCTATAGGCGGTGGCTAGACTGCGACACGAAACGGCATTGTACCGGTCGTTCAAGTAATATAAAACGAGGAGTAATCCCCGAGTATCGAATCTCTCAAGGAACACGGTAAGGTGGAGTTAACGTTCGAGGAAGGGCTTGAGATCGAAGTCCTTGAGTCGGATGGAATGCGGAAACAGGGTGATTTGGCTTTTAGAAAATAAAAGAAAACAACTATAACTACTCCTATGCAATGCCGCTATGCAGTGCTTCGCTTGGCGGGATGGATGACTACGTAGGCCTTGAACGCGCTACTTCGTAAGGGCGGATGGACGAGTAGGCAAACGGATCGAACTATGCAGGCCTTGAGCGCGCTGCTTCGTTAGGCGGGATGGAATACACGGGCCGCAATGCCACGCTTCGGTAGGCGGATGGGCGAGTAGGCTAACGGAATGAGGGTTGCAAGCACCTCTTCGACAAGCACTCCACTAGCAATTGCTAGTGCGGCACCGGACGTGACGGCGGGATGGAGGATGGAATGGGGCGCACCTCAAGCACACAAATAAACAAAAAAGGGTATTTCACATAGACATGAAATAACTTTAAATAGCAAGGTCTATAGTGTTCTTCATCAAAATACAAAAGATCTAACTATTACAACAATCAATAAGAGGAGAACAAGGCAAGAAATCGACCGAATCCGAAGTCTCGTTGTAGATTCACGGTTGGAATCGCCGGGTTGTCAATCCGCGTCCAAGCTCGGTCCGCAACTACGTCCGGGGTAGAGAGAGCTGTCACGACACTC
Organism: Dactylorhiza incarnata; assembly: GCA_033032865.1. NCBI lineage: Eukaryota > Viridiplantae > Streptophyta > Magnoliopsida > Asparagales > Orchidaceae > Dactylorhiza > Dactylorhiza incarnata. The sequence goes on along the minus strand of JAWHQI010000796.1, from coordinate 41,310 downwards.
CAATGGACCCGTCTTCTTCGTGTCACGATCCGGTAGAGGTTGCAAACTTACTCTTGCTTGATGGTAATGGCGGCTAGGTCTTCCTTTGGAGCTCTTGGATGAAGGAGGAGGCCGAGAGGAAACTCCGGCTCAAGATTGGCGTGAAGAGCAAGCCCGGAGCACCTCCATATGGTGGGCGACGGTGGAGGGGCGAAATCGGGCGGAACCGGGCGGAAAATGGCGCTGAAAATCGGGATCCCCGACCTAAATCGCGAGCAGGGAATTTATAGGCGCTGGAATTAAACAGTGCGCACGGTCAGTGGCGCACGACCAGTGGTCGTGCGCACTAGAATTCGGTGATCGTGCGCTCTGCCTGGACGGAACCTGCAAAGACAGAAATTATGAAATAACATGATCGCACGACCAGTGGCGCACGACCGGTGGTCGTGCGCACTATCGTAGGTGGTCGTGCGCAGTAGATGAAACAGAACTCATAAAATAATTGTTAAGTGCGCACGTCTAGTGGCGCACGACCGGTGGTCGTGCGCACTGGAGTTGATGGTCGTGCGCACTGCACCAAACAGAACTCATAAAAAAGGGTCAAGTGCACACGATCAGTGGCGCACGACCGGTGGTCGTGCGCAATAGAACCGGTGATCGTGCGCAGTGTTCCTGTGCAGAATTGCACCGGGAACACTCGCACGACTCCTATTCCCGGCACAACCACAAATCTAGCCACTGAAAGTGGCACTTGACAGCAGATTGATCAATATGAACTATAACAGGGCTAAAGTGCGGTGAAATGACTGAATAAACGGCCCAGATGAGTCCATAAAAGTGTATATGATCAGGACTCATCACACCCCCAGACTTACCTGTTTGCGCGTCCCGAGCAAACAAATTCTAAGCGTACGGGGAAAGAAAAGTAGATGGCTTAAAACTACAATATAGAGTACCATGCGAAGTCGCATGCTCACGTGCATAAGAAAAATAGTAGAGAAGATTTCTGATTATATAAACAGTCTATATATTTCTAAAAGAGTAAAAGCATATTACAACTACTCAAAATGGTGAACATCGGTGAATCGTTCGGTCATGCATACGGAGAAAGTAAACTAAACGCTGAGACGAGCATTGCCCAAGATCGGGATGCGGGAAAAACTCCACTGAAATCCATCAGTGTCGGTGACCATAGGCTTGCCCGGTCACATTCTCTCCACGGCACTGGTTTGGCTCAAATGCGTGAATCAATAGGACTTTAGGTTTTAAATGGAGCTTGGGTTTAGGTGAGGATAAACAAAGATAAAAATGACGGTAAAGCACTAAACCCAAATGAGCTAATGCAGGAAACTATCCTCATTCACCACACAAACACGCGGGTACACAACACCCCCAGACTTGGACTTAACAGCATGGGTGCGTGCACCGCCTAAAGATTTTCAATTAAACACTCCTTCTCTTTCCTTTCTTTTTAACTTCTTTTCTTTTTCTCATTTTTTTCTTTTCTTATCATTTTCAGCAAATAAACAAAAGTACACATCCACATCTTCACAAACATATTACCACATCAACAACCCAACTCATGAAAATAATAAACAGCTAAAGCTCAGATTTGGGTGTGCGACTAGGATTGGCTTTTGGGCTTTGGTGAAATAAAAGTGGGGCTGAATCAAAGAACGGGTAGGCACAACTGGGCTAGCGAGGATATAGCGGTAGGGATAGGCACAAAGGCTCAACCGGGCCAAAATGATGGCCTATATCACATTTACACAATTGACTAACCGTATACCCATGCTTCAAGAATCGCTTGGGGCAAGTTCTAGCCACCGAGAAAGATTCTCCTTTCTCCCGACTCAAGCAATACGAGTCTAGCGATCGTTTACACACATCCCTATGCTACCGTTTGATTCCACCGAATTCACCATTTGAGTAGAGTAAACAACATTTACACTAATAAGAAAAATATAAAACCATAGTATAAAAAGAAATCTAATCTACCCAAATCTCTATGCAACCGAGCACTCGACTAGGAGCACTACTAGAGTCAACATTTTACTCTGCTACATAGTCCTAAGCCATCACCTAGACTTTCCCAAATAAGCAGAAGAATTAAATTCACAACAGAGCAAGCAAACAGATGAGTACGCGCTCAAGTGGGTGATGTGGTGTGCAATGAAAATAAACAAAACATTTTAAATGAAATCTTCTAGCATGCAGTGCAATAGTGCACGTGAGCGGGTAAACAAAACTACTCTCCCCCAGACTTAAACTAAACAATCCACAGAATATATGACATGAAAATCAGAAAAAGCTAGGGAAAGAGAGTACCCAGTGCTCAGAAATGAGCACACCAGAAGATTGGCGTTTAAACCACGACTAAGCTGCAGCATCCGCCATCCAGAAGAAGTACCTGCAGGGGTCAGCTAATTAAACGGGATTGAATAAAATAAAATGCATGAAAAGTAAGATAACTACTGGGGTTATTGTCATCCCAGCACGACTTATTCAGATTTTGTACAGTTCTAGCTTATAGGCCTATGAAAAGAAAAGTGCACAGGTAACTGTTCTAATATGCGCATCGGTAGCGGGTACCGATACGGAGAAAGAACAGTCACGCCTCTACCCGAATATAGATAAAACCTGCCCATCACAGGTAGAGGGAAAAGAAAGTAAGAAGAGGAGGAGGCCTGGTCCTCACTCATCTTACCAAAACTATCCTTGCCCAGCAAGGAGTCGTCAACAGGGAGGCAGCAGGAGGCGAAGGCAATGAGTGGAGCTTCCTCTACGGAGGGAGAATAAACCTCCTCGCATGAGAGGATGCTCTCACCATTGACTTGAGCAAAAAGCTCCAAGTCCTCCTGGGATACCTGTGAAAACTCAACCTACACAGGCTCGGATGAAGAAAGGGGATCAAGAAATAAAGAAGACGAAGAACATAGATAAACAACAGTCGGGGGAGTGATCCCGGTCTCACTCCCATCAGGTTGGGGAAGTAAAATAATGTTAGCATTGTCATCAATGCTACAAGATTCGGCGGGATCAACAGTGGCCAAGCTAGAGATTTGGACTTCCTCCACCGGTGCTGAGGAAAACTCCTCTTCACCTAGAAGGTTGTCCTCCTCCATAGGAATAGGCACAATACTAAGATCAACCGCCTCCTCCTGCGACACATCATCAACAATGTCGTCAGAGACGAGTGTAGTATGCACAACAGGGAGAGGAATAGTGCTCGGATAAAAGTCGAGCACCGATTCCTCACAAAGAATCGAATCCACTAGAGATGGTGGATGCACTGGGAGAATGGGCTCAGCAATATCGGTGCCCAGATCAGCCACACATCTGGTGACTGTGTCAACGCCATACCCTTCAAGATGTGAAGGTGGCAAAGACACAAAACCGGATGTTGAAGGTGTGCCGCCAGAGTTAGGATTCGGGACGATCCGGATATCCGGCTCATCATCCTCATCCAATTGGCGAAGATAAGCAACACAATCCTTCAGGGCATGATCTGTGCTCCGACAAAACTGGCACTGCCTGTTCGATTCAAAAGTGCGCTCACGAAGAAAATCGAGGGCTGCGGATTATCGGTTACTATTTGGTTAGAGAATTTAGACCGCTAGCAGCGGTCGAGGCCGGACTTTGCCCGCCGCGGCAAATGCCACTCTTGCGACGGGCTTTCCTTTGATTGAAAAGTAGCGGTCACAAGTGCAGGAAAGCAGAAGCCGGCCGGTCAAACAGTTCGCAAGACCTGAAACTCGAGACCGGAGCTCCGACAAGCGAGCTCTTCGATTCGAGTGTCCGTGTCTTGTGAACAGTGCCGCCCCCTATTTATAGGCTTGGGGGCCTGCCCGAATGGGCAGGGATAAAATAACCACCTGCCCGGGTACAGGAGAAACGGGCAGGCGGTGACGGGATGCACAAGGAAGAAAAAAGAAAGAAGCCGCGCGGCTTGGCGGCTTGCTCTTCCGACCTGTCTTGCTCGAGGCTGAGGACACCGGGACCAAGTCAATGATGCAGACCGCGCAGTTTGGAGATTGAGGCCGCGGTCTGCCTTCTGGTCATGACTTAGCCGTTCTTCACGAGGTAACTTGGATAGCCTTTGATCTGGAGCCCCGGCCTGTTCTTCGGGGCTAGAACCTCGAGTTTCTATAGGACAACCCGCGCGACCTTCTAGCTGAGACTGCGGATGAACTTTTTGCCTTAGCTCTTGACGATCTTTTCCCTTTGGGGGCGATCCGGAAATGACACCAGGCCGCCCGGCCTGGCCCTTCTTGAACTGGGAACCGCTGATCCCGGGACCCAGCGGCCTGACCCAGGAGTTCGAGCGGTCTGCTAATGGTCCGACCCGAGAAGCGGTTTTCTGGGCAAACATAATCCCCGCATATTTTCAAATTTCAAGACAATTTCGAAAATATTAGCTTTGACCGGGAGACCGCATCCGACCTGCCTTAAATTCTATAAGAGAGCCAGAGAATTCATTCTGCGGAGTTTTTCCTAAAATCACGGGGTATTACTCGCCAGTTGCGGTTAGAATTTTTAAGACCGGCAATTCTTCAGCAATGGACTTCTTAGACGCTGTGTTAGACCGCATGGATCTCAGCGGAGATCAGAAAAGGGCGGAAGATAAGAGACGCGAGCCATCGGAGAAGTCGAGTAAGGAGACAGAGAAGCAAGGCCGGAAGGACCGAAAAAGGAGGAAGCGGGCTGAGAAGGCCGCAGCGGATAGCCCCAAGCCAGTCGTGGACTTATCAACTCCCAAAACTCCTACAGAGCCCGTGGCGAACAGTTCGGGGCCTCCTCCTGATGTTTTGTCGATCCCTCCCAGAGACCTCAACCAACAGGTCGCCAACCCGCTGAACAAAGAGGAGACCGCTCCTCTCGAAAAAGCTGATACCGGTAGCCCTTCGAAGAAGACCGGCGAAAACGACTCGTTCGCCATGGAGATTACTCCTTCTGGGAACCCCCATCTACTAGTTAGAAACTTGGAGGAAGAGGCGGTCAACTCCCCAAGAGCAGGCGATCTGAATACCCCCTTGTCCGTGGACGACTACCCCAGCCCTTCCAAAGAAGTTAACCCAGCTCCGAGCAAGAAGGAGAGGAAGAGGAAGAAGACCGGGTCCGTGACCGAGCGGATAACGAAGAAGGTCAAGAGGTTAGCCGCTAAGGAAAGGGTGGCTCTTAAGAAATCGACCGAATCCCTCCTCCAGACCAATTCGCGACTAAAGAAGGAGCTAGGCCTTGCGACTCCTCCATCCAACAAGTCAAATGAATCACCGGCTACCCCTGATACGAAACCGGGCGAACTGCCTCCGGACTCGGCGAGCAGCTTATCTTTTAATGGGATCTTCAGGGGCATGGATGAGCTGGTGAAGCGAGATCAGCTTCTTGACAGCCCGATTGTTTCCAGACAAAATCCCTCTGCCACTGATAATACAGTCCGGCCTAAAGAGACCGATCGGACAGAGGCCGAAGAACGAGAAGCTGCCGCCCGGACTGCTTCGGAGGTCGAAGAGAGAACGAGGGAGCTTGAAGAAGTGCTGAAAGCGCGGGAGGAAGTTCCCCCAGCGATGACCGGGGAAGAAATAATGATGGTGAAGAAGGAGGGGGCGGAACGAGCTTTGAACAAGCCGTCGCGGCCTGATCCTCTTGTGGCAGGTAAGGGCACCACGGACTACAAAGCTGTCCACTTCTTCATTCCGCGGCCTTGCCATAATAAATTAGCGAACCCGCCGCCGAGCCTCCTTTCTTTAGCGGCCCGGTTCCCTTTTGTTAGACAAAGTACGGAAAGACTCTGGCGTGAGCAATGTCAGAGGATGAATCCGGAACGGTCTAAGTGGCCTGTCCGTCCAGACACTGCTATTGTATTTATGTTCATTTATATATATATATGTCGTTGCATGCTCTTACTTTCCATAACCGAGCGGCTTCTTTCAGATAGCGTGGATCAGGTTACGAAGCCGGGCGACCCTGAGGCCAGCCCGCCTCCGTTAGTTCTACTGATTCCAACCAGTGCAACGACTTTGCCGGAAAGAGTGCAGCTGTTTGACCATCTTGAGGAAGATCTGGTCAACCTGAGAGCCCGCTTGAAGGAGGTAGAAGACCGGGAGGCCGCCACTCGGACCGCTCTGGAGGCTGAGCAGATTGCGAGGAAGAAGGCTGAAGAGGCGCTGAAGGCGCAGTCGGAGATCAACAGGAAATCCGACTCAGAAAAGGAGAAAGTCCTGGAGACTCAGCTTGAGGCCGCGCGGGCAGCAGTGGTGGCTACGCGAGCTGCTCTAACCGCTCAACTGGAGAAGGAGAAGAGAGCCTCTGCTAAATTTGAGAGCGACTCGAAATATTACCAGGATAAATTCCTGCGTTTAACCAGAGAAGTCGCCGCTGGTCGGCGAAATATGAACGATGGGGTGGTAGCTGTTAGCCGCCCGACTATTGGAGCAGGCTCGAATCCTCCCCCAGTCCGGGCGGCTGATCCAATGATTGACGAAGCCGCCGCAACCCCCCGTATGATTGCCGCTACGCGGGTCGAAAGGGATGTCGGGCGGCTTCATAGCACAATCAACCACCTTCATTATCATACAAGCCAGATTTATTCTCTCCTGAACACAACTAGTGACCAGGTCGCGCGACTTCACCGAGAGGATGTCTCCCCAGAACGCCGTCAGCCGTGACCGGCTTTTGAGAACAATTTGTGCTATAAGCGTGGCTTATTGGTTTGAACAATGTTTTTTGTCTTGCATTCTGGATAATTCGTGCGGTCTCTTATTTAACCGCTATACTTTGTGTTCTGTTTTAGATCTCATGCTTTATTCGAACCGACTTTAGGTCGCTCGATCTGTGATGTATGCTTGCTTCTGTTTTCCTGGATGCCTTTGTTTCTTTTATTTTTCTGGTGAATCTAACCACTTAGGTCCTTGACCGCGCGGTTAGAATGTATAGTCGCGATATGATTTTACTATTCACAGATCATAGAAATCTATAAGTAGGGAATTCTTCGAAGTCATTCTCACGATTTCCGGATGGCGCGATCCAAGAACAAGTCGCAGCGACCTGTTAAAGTTAAAGCCGTCCGAGCTGATGCGGCCTTAGCATTCCATTCGGGGGACCATCCGGAATGCCGCCTTACTCAGAGCGAGCTGGACGATTTCATCGCAAGACACATGGCAGGGAGTAATCTACTCGCGCGGCTTCCTCTACGCAATGAGCGGATTAACTCTTCCAATCCGCACCAGATAGCTATCCCGGTTGACCACTTCGAATATGGCTTCAAGTTTCCACTGCCGCTTGAAGTCATAGCCATCTTCGACCATTACGGGGTCGTACCCGGTCAACTTCCACCGAACTCCATCGCCTCCATATATAGTTTCATCTCGTACCTGCGGTTCGAGCGGATCAGGTTCTCCCTCGACCTATTCAGAAAGTTCTTCTCGGTGCGGGCTGTCTCCGACTCGGGGACTTCACCTTACAGGGGGCACCTCTACTTCGGCTGCCATGGGTTGAAGATCGTCAATTTGGCGAACAAAGTCTCCGACTGGTCGGAGCGGTTCGTAATGCTCGAAGGCAACTTCGGACTGTTGCAGACCAACCCGCAAGTCCGAGGGGAAGAAGTTTTCCAGATCCCTCAGGTCGGAAAGATTGAGGCGGACACCTTCGCGTTCCTTGAGAACGAGCGGTTGGATATCAACCACTACATCCCGCTGTTCTCGGAGCTGGAGGATATCCTCCCTGAGCAAAGTAAGTTCTTTTAGACCGCCTGTATGTAACCGCGCGGACTTCGTTATTTATACTTTTTGTTTTCTCTTTACAGCTGCCCACGCCGTCCCTGCGAACAAGCCGGCCACGCCAGTCGTCCCGGTTTTGACTCAAAGGGAGAAGAGGCTGAAGCGAAACAGATCGCTATCGTCTGAGGAAGAAGGCTCGGCTTCTCCTGATGACTACGAGCTCCTTCGCTCTTGTGGGAACCCGCCCGATCTGCAGGGCAATCCGACCGTCCTTTGACATAGGGATGGAAGCTGGATCCGGGTATCTACCGCTCTTCCTCCATGGGGGAGCGACAAAATTGAACGCCATGCCCTAGCCGCTGGGGCCGCCTTGTATGGTCGAAAGACCCTAAGGAGGCTGATGAGAACCCCTGAAGAAGAGCTCCCCCGGCTAGCGGCTCAAGCCGGCGCCTGGGGGTTTTCGGCCAACCACTTCATGGCCCTGGCGTATAAGCGGCTAGTTTCTGTTCAGAAACACCTGGAGAAGAAGTACGAGGAGCAGGCTGCGGAGAGTACGCGGCTTCGAGAGGAGAACGCGCGGCTTCAAGAAGTCGTGGCGGTGAGTTTCTCAAAAGACAACGCGGTTCCCTTTGTTTAGCCCGAGCGGCCTAACTCATTTTTCCTCTTCTTGCAGAAACAATATGAGGTGACCAACCCGGCCTTCCAAGATGAAGTGCTGCCTCATGTGGCCCAGGGGATCGATAAAGCCTTGGGTCTCATAGGTGACCGGGGCGGTCTGTGTGAAGGATTTGATGGAACCACCTTCTCCGACCTCTTCCCCGCCTTGAAGGTCCAACTTGACGAAATCAGCCGAAGGAAAAAAGGAAAATCCAAGGTAGGCGAGGAGGCCGAGGCCGACGCGGGCAGGGAGATCGTGCTCCATCAAGGAGGCGATGGAAGTGGTGAAGCCGCTGAAGAAGCCGACGCGGATGGTGATGCCAGCGATGACGACGACGAGGACAGCTTGTCCTCTGGAACCACCGGTTCTGCAAGCAAGACCGGGCGGTCTAGTGACAGCAGTTCATCCGGCTCCTCCTCATTAAGCGAAGGTTATTCGCCGGAGGTTGACATCGATGGTGCGGACTCAAATTCTCCTGTCAAGAAGAAGAAAAAAGAATCGGCAGACTAGTGCCCTTGTCTTTTGTTTTAATTTTTGTAACCGCCGGTTTCTTTTTGTTGGCCGGGCGGTCAATATTTTGTAAACACATTTTGAAAAATGAAACAGAGATTTTACCTGTCTGATTGTCCTTCTATTATTACTTACTTATGATACCTTGTCTCTTTTCTTTGCTCTTTATGATCCAACCGCGCGAACATCCTGGTCCGAGCATAGGTGATGATGGATTATCTTCGACGATCCTTTATCCGAACCGTGCGATTACTTGTTTAGATCTCAACACGCCTCATTTCTGATAGTATGGTCCATAACGCATAGACTTATGCGACTATAATATAGACCGGGCGGCTTCTTTTCATTTGAAGATACTTTATACTTGCTGCTATAAGTAATGAACAACTTTCACGCGGTTCGAATTCAGTCCTGGCGAGCAATCCATTATGTCTAGAGATAATTCTCGCTAAGAAATAGCTTAACCTGGTCGGTTAGAGCGCAATCCGAGCGACCATATATTCAGATCCAGAAATATACAATTTCGACTATTCATTCAGGAATAGATAGTGCCCGGCCGGTTTAAAATTCAACCCGGATCATATAGCCAGATCCAGAAATACAACTTGATAGAATGGAGAGATAGATAGATCCGATTCAGTCAAAGTGTAACCCGAGCGATCATATAATTAGCTCCAGAAATATCCAATTTCGACTATTCATTCAGGAATAGATAGTGCCCGGCCGGTTTAAAATTCAACCCGGATCATATAGCCAGATCCAGAAATACAACTTGATAGAATGGAGAGATAGATAGATCCGATTCAGTCAAAGTGTAACCCGAGCGATCATATAATTAGCTCCAGAAATACTCAATCTTTATAAAGGATGGATGATCCCGCCCGGTTTGAATACAACCCGGACAATCAGATAATCAGCTTTGGAGATATCCAACTTAGTTTAAAGACAGACAGATTCGCCCGGCTAGAACACAATCCGGATAATCATATGACTAAATCTAAAAACATCCAACTTATTTAAAGGATGGATAGATAGATAAATCCGACCGGTCAGAATGAAGTTTGAGCAATTTATATATTAGTTCCAGAAATATCAAGTTTAGAAAAGATGAATGGACCCGCCCGGCTTGAATGCCACCCGGGTTATTGATGATCAGCTTCGAAGATTTCCAACTTGTAAAACATTGATAAGACCGCCTGGTTGAATAACAACCCGGGTAACAGATAATCGGTTCCGGAGATACCCACTTAAAAAATTGATAAGGTCGCCCGGTTGGATAACCACTCGAGTCACCATATAATTGCCAGGAAATATCCCAACTTATATCCAATCAGACCGTTCGGTTTGGATGTTCAGACCGCACGGTCTTAATATCATAACCCTTTATTAGGGTAGACGAACACCTGCACCTGTTTTAGCCAAGTCTTCCTCGAATTGTTTTTATACAAGAAACCATAAGAGGCAAATGCCTCCCTGTAGAGAAAGAATAAAAAAGGTATGTACAGACTCAAATGACCAAGTGGGCAGGTGGGCCTCGGCGGCGAACATTGCTTTCCTCAAGTGGTCATAAGAGCTGTAAACGACTCATCCGCTCTCTTGCCTAGGGTTACAAGCCGAGTTGATCAATTGGGCAGGTGGGCCTCGGCGGCGAACATTGCTTTCCTCAGAGAGATCAACTCAGTTGTGGGCCCAACTAGGCACCGTTTCGAGAGTACCTAAGAGTATTCGATGGTCACAGACTATGATGATCAGTTGGGCAGGTGGGCCTCGGCGGCGAACATTGCTTTCCTCAGAAAGATCATCAAAGCTGTAACTATATCCCTTCGGGGCATGATAGAGCTGACAATCACCTAGACCTCCCTTGATGCAGGGTGTTCGATTCAAAAGTGCGCCTCCGAAGTGAAACGAGGGTTGCGGACTATCAGTTACTATTTAGTTGAAGAATTCAGACCGCTAGCAGCGGTCGAGGCCAGACTTCGCCCGTCGCGGCAAATGCCACTCCTGCGACGGGCTTTCCTTTTATTGAAAAGAAGCGGTTACAAATGTGAAAGAGCAGAAGCCGGCCGGTCAGCAGTTCGCGAGACCTGAAACTCGAGACCGGAGCTCAGACAAGCGAGCTCTTGGATTCGAGTGTGCGTGTCTTGGGAACAGTGCCGCCCCCTATTTATAGGCTTGGGGGCCTGCCCGATCGGGCAGGGATAAAATAACCTCCTGCCCGGGTACAGGAGAAACGGGCAGGCGGTGACGGGATACACAAAGAAGAGAAAGAAAGAGGCCGCGCGATCTGACGGCCTGCCTTCCCGATCTGTCTTGCTTGCGGCTGAGGACGCCGGGACCAAGTCAATAATGCAGACCGCGCGGTTTGGAGATTGAGGTCGCGGTCTGCCCTCTGGTCATGACTCAGCCGATCTTCAAGAGGTAACTTGGATAGCCTTCGATCTGGAGCCCCGACCTGTTCTTCGGGGCTGGAACTTCGAGTTTCTATGGGACAACCCGCGCGGCCTTCTTGCTGAGACCGCGGATGAACTTCCTGCCTTGGCTCTTTGACGATCTTATCTCTTTGGGGGTGATCCTGGAAATGACACCAGGCCGCCCGGCCTGGCCCTTCTTGAACGGGGAACCGCCGATTCCAGGACCCAGCGGCTTGGCTCAAGAGTCCGAGCGGTCTGATAATGGTTCAAACCGAGAAGCGGTTTTCCGGGCAAACATAATCCCCGCATATTTTCAAATCTCAAGAGGATTTCGAAAATATTAGCTTTGACCGGGAGACCGCATCCGACCTGCCTTGAATCCTATAAGAGAGCCAGAGAATTCATTCTGTGGAGTTTTTCTGCGAAATCTCGGGGTATTACTCGCCAGCTGCGGTTAGAGTTTTTAAGACCGGCAATTCTTCAGTAATGGATTTCCTGGACGCCGTGCTAGACCGCGTGGATCCCAGTGGGGACCAGAAGAGGGCGGAAAACAAGAGGAGCGAATCGCCGGAAAAATTGGATAAGGCGAGGGAAAAGCAAGACCGGAAAGACCGGAAAAAGAGAAAACGGGCCGAGAAGGCCGCAACGGGCAGCTCCAAGCCGGTTGTGGACTTAACGACTCCTAAGACTCCTGCAGAGCCCGTGGCGAACAGTTCGGAGCCTCCTCCTGATGACTTGCCGATTTCTCCCAAAGGCCTCAACCAACAGACCGCCAGCCCGCTGAATAAAGAGGAGACCGCTCCTCCTGAAGAAGTTGCTCCAGAAAGCCCTTCGAAGAAGGCCGGAGAGAATGACTCGTTTGGTGTGGAAATCACCCCATCCGGGAACCCTCATTTGCTCGTCCGAGATCTAGAGAAGGAGGCGGTTACCTCCCCAAGGACGGGCGAACAGAACACCCCTTTGTCCGTGGATGACTACCCCAGCCCCTCGAAAGAACTTGGCCCAGCGCCGAGTAAGAGAGAGAGAAAGAGGAAGAAGACCGGGTCTGTTACCGAGCGGATAACTAAGAAAGTCAAGAGGCTGGCCGCTAAGGAAAGGGCGGCCCTTAAGAAACCGACCGAATCCCTCCTCCATACCAATTCGCGGCTGAAAGAGGAGCTAGGTCTTGCGACTCCTCCACCCAGCAAGTCAAACGAATCGCCGGCCACTCCTGACGCGAAAACGGGCGAACTGCCTCCGGACCCGGCGAGCAGTATATCCTTCAACGGGATCTTCAAAGACATGGATGAGCTGGTGAAGCGAGATCAGTTTCTTGTCAGCCCGACCGCCTCTGACCAAAACGCTCTTGCTACTGATGACACAGCCCGGTCTGAAGAGACCGCTCGGATGGAGGCCGAAGAGCGAGAGGCCGCCGCCCGGACTGCCTTGGAGGTCGAAAAGAAAACGAGGGAACTTGAAGAAGTTCTGCGAGCGCGGGAGGAGGTACCCCCAGCAATGACCCGGGAAGAGATCATGAAGGTGAAGAAGGAGAGGGCGGAACAGGCCTTGAACAAGCCGTCGCGGCCTGATCTTCTTGCGGCAGGTAAGGGTTCCACGGACTATAAAGCGGTCCGTTTTTCCATTCCGCGGCCTTGCCATAATAAATTAGTGAACCCGCCGCCGAGCCTCTTTCCTTTAGCGGCCCGGTTCCCTTCCGTTAGGTCAAGTACGGAGAGACTCTGGCGTGAGCAATGTCAGAGGATGAACTCGGAATGGTCTAAATGGCCTGTCCGCCCAGGCACTGCTCTCGTGTTTATGTTCGTTTCTACTTTATATATATGTAGCGTTGTATGCTCTTATTTTTCATAACCAAGCGGCTTCTTTCAGATAGCGCTGATCAAATCGTGAAGCTGGGTGACCTTGAGGCCAGTCTGCCTCGGCTAGCACCCCCGATTTCAACCTGTGCGACATCCTTGCCGGAAAGACCGCATCTGTTTGATCGCCTTGAGGCAGATCTGATCAACCTGAGGGCCTGCTTGAAGGAGGTAGAGGACCGGGAGGCCGCCACTCGGACCGCTCTGGCGCAATCAGAGATTGACAGGAGGTCCAGCACAGAGAAAGTGAAAGTCCTGGAGACTCAGCTTGAGGCCGCGCGAGCAGCGGTGGTGGCTACACGGACTGCTCTAACCGTCCAACTGGAGAAGGAGAAGAAAGCCTCTGCCAAATTTGAGAGTGACTCAAAATATTACCAGGATAAATTCCTGCGCTTAACCAGAGAAGTCGCCGCTGGTCGGCGAAATGTGAATGATGGGGTGGTAGCTGTTAGCCGCCCGACTATTGGAGCGAGCTCAAATCCTCCTTCAGTCCGGGCGGCTGATCCAATGATTGACGAGGCCGCCGCAACCCCCCGAATGATTGCCGCTACGCGGGTCGAAAGGGATGCCGGGCGGCTTCATTGCACAATCAACCACCTTCATTATCATACAAGCCAAATTTATTCTCTCTTGAACACGACCAGTGACCAGGTCGCGCGACTTCATAGAGAGGATGCCTCCCCAGAGCGCCGTCAATCGTGATTAATATTTGAACATAACTTGTATTATGAATGTGGCTTGTTGATCTGGACAATATTCTTCTTTATTCTTGTCTTTTATTCGAACAATTCGCGCGGTCTCCTATGTTAACCGCTGTATTTTATGCCTTGTTTAAATCTTATGTTTCATTCGAACTGTTTTCTGGTCGGGCGAACTGTGATGTATGCTTACTTCTGTTTTTTCTGGATGCCTTTGCTTCTTTCATATTTCTGGTGAATCTAACCACATAGGTCATTGACCGCGCGGTCAGAATGTATAACCGTGTCGTGATTTTACTATTCACAGATCATAGAAATCTATAAGTATAGAATTTGCCGAAGTCATTCTCACGATTTCCAGATGGCGCGATCCAAGAACAAGTCGCAGCGACCTGTTAAAGTTAAGGCCGTCCGAGCTGACGCGGCCTTGGCATTCCATTCGGCGGACCATCCGGAATGCCGCCTTACCCAGAACGAACTGGATGACTTCATTGCTAAACACATGGTAGGGAGTACTCTGCTCGCGCGGCTTCCTTTGCGCGACGAGCGGATTAACTCTTCCAGTCCGCACCAGATCGCCATCCCAGTTGACCACTTCGAGTATGGCTTCAAGTTTCCACTGCCGCTTGAAGTCATAGCCATTTTCGACCACTACGGGGTTGTGCCCGGTCAGCTTCCACCGAACTCCATCGCCTCAATATATAGTTTCATCTCGTACCTGCGGTTCGAGAGGATCCGGTTCTCCCTCGACCTGTTCAGAAAGTTCTTCTCAGTGCAGGCGGTCTCTGACTCGGGGACTTCAACTTACAGGGGGCACCTTTACTTCGGCTGCCACGGGCTGAAGATTGTCAATCTGGCGAACAAAGTCTCCGATTGGTCGGAGCGGTTTGTAATGCTCGAGGGCAACTTCGGACTGTTGCAGACCAACCCGCAAGTCCGGGGGGAAGAAGTTTTCCAGATCCCCCAGGTCGGCAAGATCGAGGCGGACACCTTCGCGTTCCTTGAGAAGGAGCGGCTTGATATTAATCACTACATCCCGCTTTTCTCGGAGCTTGAGAACATCCTCCCCGAACATAGTAAGTTCCTCTAGACCGCCTTTATATGACCGCGCGGCCTTCTTTACTTATACTCTTGATTTTATTTTGCAGCCGCCCATATCGTTCCAGCGAACAAGCCGGTCACGCCGGCCGGCCCAGTTTTAACCCAGAGGGAGAAGAGGCAGCGGCGAAAGAGGTCGCCATCTTCGGAGGAAGAGGGCCCGACCTCTTTTGACGATTACGAAATCCTTCGTTCAAGTGGGAACCCGCCCGACCTGCAGGGCAACCCGACCGTCCTTTGGCACAGGGATGGAAGTCGGATCCGGGTATCCACCGCGCTCCCTCCGTGGGGGAGTGAAAAGATTGACCGCCACGCCCTAGCCGCCGGGGCTGCCTTGTATGGTCGAAAGACTTTGAAGAGGCTGAGGAATACTCCCGAGGAAGAGCTCCCCCGGTTAGCGGCTCAGGCCGGTGCATGGGGATTTGCGGCCAACCACTTTATGGCCTTGTCGTTCAAGCGGCTGGTTTCCGTCCAAAAACACCTGGAGAAGAGATTCGAGGGGCAGGCCGCGGAGATCACGCGGCTTCGAGAGGAGACCGCGCGGCTTCAAGAAGTCGTGGCGGTGAGTTTCGACAAACAAATGCCGCGGCCCCTTTTGCTTAACTCGAGCGACCTAACTCGTTTTTCCTTTCTTTCCTGCAGAAACAATATGAGATAACTAACCCGGCCTTCCAAGACGAGGTGCTGCCTCACGTGGCCCAAGGAATCAACAAGGCCCTGGGTCTTATGGAAGACCGGGGCGGTCTGAGCGAAGGGTTCGAGGGTACCACCTTCTCCGACCTCTTCCCCACCTTGAAGACTCAACTCGATGAAATCAGCCGAAGGCGCAAAGGGAAGACCAAGGTGGGCGAGGAGGCTGAGGCTGACGCGGGCAGAGAGGTCGTGCTTCATCAAGGAGGAGATGGAAGCGGTGAAGCCGCCGATGAGGTCGATGCGGACAATGAAGCCGGTGACGCTGATGAGGACGATGAAGATGACCTATCCTCTGGGACCACTGGCTCCGCCAGTAGGACCGGGCGATCAAGTTCCAGCGGTTCGTCGGATTCTTCTTCGTTCAGTGAAGGCTATTCGCCGGAGATTGACATCGAAGGCCTGACCTCAAGTCCGCCTGTCAAGAAGCGGAAAAAGTCGGCAGACTAGTGCTCTTGTTTTACTTTTTAACTTTTGTAACCGCCGGTTTCTTTTTGTTAACCGGGCGGTCAGTACTTTTGTAAACATATTTTTGAAGAAATGAATAGAAATTTCTTACCTGTCTGGTTGTCATTCTGCTGTTACTTACTTGTGATTGATATCTTGTCTTTTTCTCTCCTTCTTCTCTTTCGCTTCTTATAATCTAGCCGCGCGGCTATCCTGATCCAAATATAGATGACGATTGAGGATCTTGGGTGGTTTATATTTAGGCCGCGCGGTTACCCCCTTTTTTTTTTAAAAATCTCAGGATGTCCGATTTCTTGTGCGATCATAGTGTTAGGCCGAGCGGCCCCTTATTTAAAAAGAGAGATACCACATCCTTGTTGATGCAAGTAATGATCCTTTAACTTTGAGCGATTTTGAAATCAATCCGGGCGAACAACTCATTGCATCCAAGGATAACTTTTGCTAGGAAATCAGTCAACCCGACCGGTTAAAATATAAACTGAACGGTGATATACTCAATTCCAGAGACAACCAGATTTGATTAATTTGAAGTATTGATAGGTTCGCTCGGTCAGAATGCAATCCGGACAACCATATGATTTGAATTTAGAAATGCCTAACTCATTATCGGACGGATAGATAGATAAGTCCGACCGGTCAGGATGAAATCTGAGCAATTACATGTTAGATCCAGAAATACCAAACTTATAAAAGATGATTAAATCCGCCCGGTTTGAATGCCACCCGGGAAATAGATGATTAGCTTTAGAAGATTTCCAACTTGTACAATATTGATAAGACCGTACGGTTGCATAATAACGCGGGTAATCATATGCTTTGCCAGAAAATATTCCAACTTGTAATATATTGATAAGACCGCCCGGTTGCATAATAACGCGGGTAATCATATGCTTTGCCAGAAAATATTCCAACTTGTAATATATTGATAAGACCGCCCGGTTGCATAATAACCCGGGTAATCATATGCCCAGATTCAGAAATACTTTCCTTAATAGACGACGGGCATACCCGCACGGTTTGAATATAACCCTGGTGATAACATGATCAGTTCCAAAAGATGACTTAACCTATGTTCAGTCAGACCGCTAGGCCTGAAATACTCAGACCGCATGGTCTTAATACCACAACCCCTTATTGGGGTAGACGAACACCTGCACCTGTTCAACCAGACCGATCGGCCTGAAAAACTCAAACCGTCCGGTCTTAATATCACAACCCCTTTATTGGGGTAGACGAACACCTGCACCTGTTCTAACAATATTCTCCTTGAGTGGTCCATATAGAAAATCATCAGAAGTGAATGCCTCCCTGTAGGGAAGAAGAATAATCCTACAGGCTCAAATGACCAAGTGGGCAGGTGGGCCTCGGCGGCGAACATTGCTTTCCTCAAGTGGTCATAAGAGCTGTAGGGAAAAAAGAAAAAATATGTACAGACTCAGATGACCAAGTGGGCAGGTGGGCCTCGGCGGCGAACATTGCTTTCCTCAAGTGGTCATAAGAGCTGTAAACGACTCATCCGCTCTCTTGCCTAGGGTTACAAGCCGAGTTGATCAATTGGGCAGGTGGGCCTCGGCGGCGAACATTGCTTTCCTCAGAGAGATCAACTCAGTTGTGGGCCCAACTAGGTACCGTTTCGAGAGTACCTAAGAGTATTCGATGGTCACAGACTATGATGATCAGTTGGGCAGGTGGGCCTCGGCGGCGAACATTGCTTTCCTCAGAAAGATCATCAAAGCTGTAACTATATCCCTTCGGGGCATGATAGAGCTGACAATCACCTAGACCTCCCTTGATGCAGGGGTGTGTCAGATATCGGCCGGGATCCAAAGTTCTGAAGACCACCGCAGCGGAATTGGCAAGCTACCACTACATGTGTGCGAAAACTCCCCGCATCACATGGTCTTGGTGGGTTTTACGCTACGACTACAATCCGAGGGGGTTCGAGCAGAATTTGGCGATATCTCAGAGGTTCGGGGAGTGAGATATGTGTGTTTATATTTATGATGCGGAGAACCATCATACAAGAAGGAAATGTCAGTATAGGGCTTTTTATTCAATACCAAAAAGAGATGTAAAGAATAAAAGAAATAGTTTCAAGGATAGAATCGTTTGAGATCGTCACCGCTCCACGTGCGTGGGATGTCTTCTCCTTCGTTGGTTTGGAGACGGTAGGCCCCATTCTTAGATACTTCTTTGATGATGAAAGGTCCTGCCCAATTAGGATCCAGCTTTCCAACATTACCAGACCTCGCTGCGGCATCCACCTTTTTTAACACCAAATCCCCGACTACAAACTGCTTCACTCTGACATTCTTATCAAAATATTTTGCCATTCTCCTTTTAACTTCTTCCTGCCTGATTGTTGCTTCATCCTGAAGTTCCTCGATTAGATCAAGATTATGCATGAGGGCCTCACCATTTTCATCTATCCAGGATTCTCCTCCTTCTTTGGCGTAAATAACCCTTGGAGTGACCACCTCGAATTCCACAGGGACAACAGCTTCCGAGCCATAAGATAATTTGAAAGGTGTCTCCCCGGTAGCCGAGGACGGAGTAGTACGAAGGGTCCACAGGATGGAAGGAAGTTGGTCCGCCCAATTCCCTTTCTGGTTCAAGACTCTTTTCATCAAAAGCTGCCGAATTTGCCTGTTTGCCGCCTCCACTTGACCATTGGTCCTTGGATGGTGTACTGAGGCAAACCGAAGATCAATTCCTATCTGATCACAGAAGTTTATCATCTCTGGATTGTTGAATTGTGGGCCATTATCGGTGACGATTGCCAACGGAATTCCATGTCGGCAGATAATCTCTCCCCAGACGAAGTTTCTGACAATTTGGGTGGTAGTTCTTGCTAATGCTTTTGCTTCGATCCACTTACTGAAATAATCGATCATTACCAGGATAAAGCGACGTTGTCCGCTGGCCATTGGGAAAGGCCCCATAAGATCCATTCCCCATACTGCAAAAGGCCATGGCACAGTTATTGACCTGAGTGACTGAGCAGGCAAATGTTGAAGAGGAGCGAACTTTTGACACTGGACACATCGCTTGGCGAAGGCTTCAGCATCCTTTCTCATGGTTGGCCAGAAGTATCCTTGCCGCAGGATCCTTTTTTCTAAGGTTTTCGCCCCTGAATGGCTACCACACTCCCCAGAATGAACTTCCTGAAGTATGACCGGGATCTCCTCTTCTGAAACGCACCGTGCCGAGGGAGAAATCAAAGTTTTTCGGTACAAGACTCCTGCTATCAAGTAGTAGTACGCCGCCTTTCTTCTGAACCTATTTTTGTCCTTGATTGATGGATGATATTCTCCTTTTGTCAGAAACAATTCGTAGGGGTCTTTCCAAGAAGGATGTTGATCGATCTGCATGAGCTCTTCTTCCTCTGTCTCCTCTGTTGCCGGATGAAATAGTTCTGAGGTTACTCCCCCTGATGGAAGACCAAATTTTGACAATTCGTCTGCCTCTTCATTCTGCGTTCTCGGAATATGCTCGATGATGAAGGATTTGAATCTCCCGATTTCTTTCTTAGCTAGGAATAGATATTTTCTCAACATCGGTTCTCTTGTCTCGTAGTTCCCCAGAACCTGCGAGGCCATTACAAGAGAATCAGTTTTCACATGAACATGTTCTATCCCAAGCTCCTTTGCGAGTCTCAGGCCGGCCAAGAGTGCTTCGTATTCGGCCTGGTTATTTGTAACTGAAAAGAAGAATCTAACAGCTTGTTCCAGCCTGATGCCGTTTGGACTGATCAAAACCACTCCGGCTCCCACGGAGTTCCTGCCAGAAGCCCCATCCACATAAATGATCCAAGCAAAAGGAGATTGCACTACCTGCTCTGGATTAGACTCCATTGTGTCTACCAAGAAATCTGCCAATACTTGTGCCTTTATTGCCGTTCTGGGAGTGTACAATATTTCGAACTCGCTTAGCTCGATTGCCCATTTGGCCAACCTTCCTGAATGTTCCGGCTTCTCCAAGATATTCCTCAGTGGATGATCTGAAACCACCTGAATAGGATGAGCTTGAAAATAGGGGCGGAGCCTTCGTGATGACATGACTAAAGCCAAGGCTAATTTCTCCAGGATTGAATATCTAGTTTCTGCATCTTTAAGGATATGGCTGACATAGTATATCGGAAACTGTTTCTTTTTCTCTTCCCGAACCAGGACAGAGCTTATCGCATCAGGGCCCACCCCCAAGTACAAGAATAGTGTTTCTCCTTCGCGAGGGCTTTGAAGAAGGGGGGTTGAAGTTAATTGCTTTTTCAATTGTTCGAAAGCATTATTGCATTCCTCGTTCCATTCAAACTTAGATCCTCCCCTAAGTGTTTTGAAGAACGGAGCGCTTTTATCTCCCGATTTGGAAATGAATCGGCTCAATCCTGCCAACCTTCCACCAAGTTGCTGTACCTCTTTCGGATTACGAGGAGGGGTCATGTCTAGGATGGCTTTTACTTTATCTGGGTTCGGTGCGAGACCATCAGGAGTGAGAAGATGTCCAAGAAATTTCCCCTTGTTCGCCCCGAACACGCATTTCGAGGGGTTTAATTTTAATTTGAACCTCCGTAGAGTAGCGAACGTCTCTACGAGGTCTTCCAGATGGATTAAAAAAGTTTTACTTTTTAGAAGGAGATCATCAACATATACTTCCAGATTTCTCCCTTTTTGTTTTTCAAAAACTGTGTCCATCATCCTCTGATATGTTGCCCCCGCATTTTTGAGGCCGAAAGGCATGACGAGATAACAATAACATCCATCATTGGTAATGAAGGATGTATGCGGGATATCAGGCTTATGCATCTTAATCTGGTGATAACCAGAAAATGCATCTAAAAAACTCATAAAACTATATCCCACCGCGGAATCTACCAAAACATCTATCCGAGGCAAGGGATAACAATCCTTGGGGCATGCTTTATTGAGTTTAGTGAAATCAACACACATACGCCATTTCCCCCAGACTTTTTCACCATCACTACATTCGACATCCAGGTGGGGTACTGGATTTCAGAAATGAAATTGGCCTTAAGAAGCTTTGCAACTTCTTCTTTGATAGGTACCGCCAGCTTAGTTGCTACCTCCCTCTTCTTCTGTTGGATTGGCTTGAACTCCGGAGAAACGTTGAGGTGATGGCACGCGACATCTGGATCTATTCCAGGCATGTCTTCCGCCGACCAAGCGAAGATGTCCAAGTTATTCAGCAGGCAGGAGGTTAACTGGAGCTTTTCCTCTTCTGATAGCTCGGCGTTGATGATCAGCTTCTTCCCTTCCCCTTCAACAATGGGGATCTCTTGGGTCTCCTGGGCAGGTTCCAGGTAGGTCCCTTTCCGTTCCACGCTCCCCTCAGCTTCTTCAGGGAGTTCGGACACCTCTTGGATGTCATTCTGGGCCTTGTGAAGTAGTGCCTCGGTGATCACATTAACTGTCTTCACATAACATTCGCGTGCCACCTTTGGATCGCTCCGGATCCGGTACTGACGCCCCTCAGCAGCGAATTTCAAGGCCAAATGGAAAGTAGATACCACCGCTCTGTAAGCATTCAGGATTGGCCTTCCGAAAATTGCGCAGTAGCTACTTGGGGCTTCCACTACTACGAAGTTCACCAACTTTGTTATGCCCCCTAGCGATACCAGAAGCTTCACGCACCCTTCTACTTCCTTCTTTTCTCCTGAGAAGCCATAGAGGGGGCCTTCCGTAGAGAGTAAGGACTTTCCAGTCTTGAGGGCCTCAAACGTTTGGCGAAAGATGAGATTAACTGAGCTGCCTGTATCGATCAAAATTTTGTGCACTGCGTAATTCTCAATAACCGCCTTTATCACCACCGCGTCATCGAACGGATTTGCATTTGGGGAGAGATCTTCCTGGCCAAACGTAACAACCGTCCTTTCCGGGGCAGAAGTGGAGGCAACTGCCACTTCTTGCTTTGTAACTCTCCCGATGCTAGATTTTCGGGAGGATTCTATCCCTGCCCCACCATGGATGCAATAGATGTTGCCGAGAGGGCCAACATCATTCACCTCTATGCATTCGGCTGCAGGATGTATATCCCCATAACCACCGGCCTCCTCTACATCAGCACACTCCCATGTTACTTCGACTGCCTCCTTCTTCTTCTCAGCTCGTGGTTCAACCGGAGTTTCTTGCCGAATCAACCCCCGAAGCTTTCCCTCTTTCAGGAGTTTTTCTATCAACCACCGGAGGGCCCGGCAATCTTCAGTTAGATGCCCCTCTTCTTTATGATATTCACAGTAAAGGTTTGGGTTCCGATTGCGAACTTCTGATTTCAAAGGAGGGGGCCTTTTAAAGTCAGGCCTCTTCTGAAGAATCTGCACGACCTCATTCATGGTAACGTTGAGCGGGGTGAACGAATCTTGTGATTCATCATATCGGATGGATGGGATAGGTGGAGATGGTTGTGCGATGTATTGTGGCAGATATACAGGCATGATTTGCGGGACTCCCATGGGTTGAGTGGGTGCGATGGCCAACGGCGGCTTCTGATCCTGAAACCGTTGATGGCCAATGAATGGTTGCTTGGGCTTAAGATTCCTTCCCCTTTGAGCCCGAGGCTCGAAATCAGGCCGAGACGAGTGATTATAACGTTGCTGATGGGTTGATGCAGAATTGAACTGATCGTTGTCGCTGAGCAACTTGGCAACGTAACCCGGATTAGTCTTTTCCCCCCTGATGAATTTGTTTGCCAGACTAATCATTTCTTGATATGTCTTTGGTTCCCTGATTTGGGCTTCAAACTTCAGTGGCCCTTCCCTAAGGCCATGCATTAGCGCGACCCTATATAACTCCGGATCGACGTTTTGTACCTCCATTATTTCCCTTTGGAAACGATCGACAAAACGGGCCCACGTTTCGTTTTCTTGCTGCCGTATCTCGAATAGGGCTGCCGGACCATTCTTCCTCTTCTTAGAGGTAGAGAATCGAAGCAAAAATTCTCTACGTAACTCCGCAAAGCATCTGATAGATCGAGGATGCAATCCATAGAACCATTCTCTGGCCTGCCCATCAAAGGATGTCACCAGGAGCTTGCACTTTGTTGCATCAGTGATGGTCCTTAGAGCAACAGCTGATTCAAATGCCTGGAGGTGTATTGCTGGATCGGACTCCCCACTATATGCCGACATACGTGGTTCTCGAAAGTTGTTTGGGGCCGGCTCTCCTCGGATTTCGTCGGTGAAGGGAGAACTCTCCTCGGCATCCTCGTACAGAGGGAAAGCAGGGTTATAAGGGATCTCGGCTGCGGTCATTGGCGGACAGGCCGCATGATAGGAGCGGGCAGGTGCTCCAGTCGGATATGATTGGAAGGCGGCGACCTCAGGCGGATAGGGAAAATGAGCGGCCTGAGAGGTCGCCCCTTGAAAGTCAAGGACCCGAGCTGGCATACATCGCGCGGCCTCTTGGTAGAGATTCGGACGGTCCGCGGAACCTTCTTGTGGTGGTCGGGAATGAGCGACTTGCGCGAACGGATATGGAGGTGGAGGAGGTAGAACAGGAGTGACCGCCTGGGGAGCCGCGGCCTGCTGAGGGGCTAACCGCTCGGTTAGTAGTGTTAGGGCCTGAGTGATCGCGTCCAGACGCTGATCAGTTGCCTGCCGAGCCTGGTCGGCCTCTCTCTTTGTCTGCTCCAGAGCTTCCCACAAAGAGTCTTCACTATGGTCGGATCGGTCTCTTGGAGGGAGCTGGCGGTCTGACATTCTGAGCTAAGGATTTCGCTGACAGTCTGCGATCTGAAGGTCGCGTGTTTCTGTTCGATTCAAAAGTGCGCCTCCGAAGTGAAACGAGGGTTGCGGACTATCAGTTACTATTTAGTTGAAGAATTCAGACCGCTAGCAGCGGTCGAGGCCAGACTTCGCCCGTCGCGGCAAATGCCACTCCTGCGATGGGCTTTCCTTTTATTGAAAAGAAGCGGTTACAAATGTGAAAGAGCAGAAGCCGGCCGGTCAGCAGTTCGCGAGACCTGAAACTCGAGACCGGAGCTCAGACAAGCGAGCTCTTGGATTCGAGTGTGCGTGTCTTGGGAACAGTGCCGCCCCCTATTTATAGGCTTGGGGGCCTGCCCGATCGGGCAGGGATAAAATAACCTCCTGCCCGGGTACAGGAGAAACGGGCAGGCGGTGACGGGATACACAAAGAAGAGAAAGAAAGAGGCCGCGCGATCTGACGGCCTGCCTTCCCGATCTGTCTTGCTTGCGGCTGAGGACGCCGGGACCAAGTCAATAATGCAGACCGCGCGGTTTGGAGATTGAGGTCGCGGTCTGCCCTCTGGTCATGACTCAGCCGATCTTCAAGAGGTAACTTGGATAGCCTTCGATCTGGAGCCCCGACCTGTTCTTCGGGGCTGGAACTTCGAGTTTCTATGGGACAACCCGCGCGGCCTTCTTGCTGAGACCGCGGATGAACTTCCTGCCTTGGCTCTTTGACGATCTTATCTCTTTGGGGGTGATCCTGGAAATGACACCAGGCCGCCCGGCCTGGCCCTTCTTGAACGGGGAACCGCCGATTCCAGGACCCAGCGGCTTGGCTCAAGAGTCCGAGCGGTCTGATAATGGTTCAAACCGAGAAGCGGTTTTCCGGGCAAACACAGGGGTGTGTCAGATATCGGCCGGGATCCAAAATTCTGAAGACCTCCGCAGCGGAATTGGCAAGCTACCACTACACGTGTGCGAAAACTCCCCGCATCACATGGTCATGGTGGGTTTTACGCTACGACTACAATCCGAGGGGGTTCGAGCAGAATTCGGCGATATCTCAGAGGTTTGGGGAGTGAGACATGTATATTTACATTCACAATGTAGAGAACCATCGGACAAGAAGAGGTGTCAGTATAGGGCTTTTCATTTAATACCAAAAGAAATGTAGAGAATAAAAGAGATAATTCAAGGATAGAATCGTTTAAGATCGTCACCGCTCCAAGTATGCGGGATGTCTTCCCCTTCACTGGTGTGGAGACGGTAGGCCCCGTTCTTTAATACTTCTTTGATGATAAAAGGTCCTGCCCAATTAGGATCCAGCTTTCCAACATTACCAGACCTGGCTGCAGCATCTACCTTCTTTAATACCAAATCACCGCTTGCGAACTGCTTTACTCTGACATTCTTGTCAAAATATTTTGCCATCCTCCTTTTAACTTCCTCCTGTCTGATAGTTGCCTCGTCTTGAAGCTCCTCGATCAGATCCAGACTATACCTCATAGCCTCATCATTTTCATCCATCCATGGTTCTCCTCCCTCTTTTGCATACATAACCCTTGGAGTGACCACTTCAAATTCTACGGGAACAACGGCCTCTGAGCCATGAGATAGTTTGAACGGCGTCTCCCCTGTAGCTGAAGATGGCGTAGTACGAAGAGTCCAAAGGATGGAAGGAAGCTGGTCCGCCCAATTCCCTTTTTGATTTAAGACCCTTTTCATCAAGAGTTGCCGGATTTGCCTGTTCGCTGCTTCCACCTGACCATTGGTCCTGGGATGATGTACTGAGGAAAATCGCAGATCAATTCCCACCTGATCGCAGAAGCTTTTCATCTCGGAATTGTTGAACTGTGGACCGTTATCGGTAACAATTGCTAACGGAATTCCATGCCGGCAGATTATTTCCCCCCAGATGAAGTTTTTGACAATTTGAGTTGTTGTTTTCGCCAGCGCTTTTGCCTCAATCCACTTACTGAAATAGTCGATCATTACAAGGATGAAACGGCGTTGACCGCTGGCCATCGGAAAGGGTCCCATAAGATCCATTCCCCATACTGCAAAGGGCCACGGCGCGGTTATTGACCTGAGCGACTGGGCAGGTAGATGTTGAAGAGGAGCGAACTTTTGGCACTGGACACATCGCCTGGCAAATGCTTCAGCATCTTTCCTCATGGTCGGCCAGAAATACCCCTGCCGTAAGATCCTTTTCTCCAAAGTCTTTGCTCCTGAATGACTACCACACTCCCCTAAATGAATTTCCTGAAGTATGATCGGAATTTCTTCTTCTGAGACACATCGTGCTGAGGGAGAAATCAGAGTTTTCCTATACAGGACTCCTGCCATCAAGTAGTAGTAGGCTGCCTTTCTTTTGAATCTATTTCTGTCCCTGATTGATGAATGAAACTCTCCTTTTGACAGAAACAATTCATAGGGGTCTTTCCAGGAAGGATGCTGATCGATCTGCATGAGCTCCTCTTCCTCTGTCTCATCTATTGCCGGACGAAAGAGTTCTGAGGTCACCCCTCCTGATGGAAGACCAAACTTTGACAATTTGTCTGCCTCTTCATTCTGTGTTCTCGGAATGTGTTCGATAATGAAGGATTTGAATCTCCCAATTTCTTTCTTAGCTAAAAATAGATACTTTCTCAATATCGGTTCTCTTGTTTCATAATTCCCTAGAACCTGCGAAGCCATCACAAGAGAATCAGTTTTCACATGAACGTGTTCTATCCCAAGCTCCTTCGCGAGTCTCAAGCCGGCCAAGAATGCTTCGTATTCGGCCTGGTTATTTGTAACTGAAAAGAAGAATTTGATAGCCTGCTCCAGCCTGATGCCATTTGGACTGATCAGAACCACTCCGGCTCCCACGAAGTTTCTGCCAGAAGCCCCATCCACATAAATGATCCAAGCCAAGGGAGATTGCATTATTTGTTCTGGATTAGACTCCATCGTGTCTACTAAGAAATCTGCCAATACTTGTGCCTTTATTGCCGTTCTGGGAATGTATAATATTTCGAACTCGCTTAACTCGATTGCCCATTTGGCCAACCTTCCTGAATGATCCGGCTTTTCCAAGATGCTCTTTAGTGGATGGTCCGAGACCACCTGAATGGGATGAGCCTGAAAATAGGGGCGGAGCCTTCGTGATGACATGACCAAAGCCAAGGCTAATTTCTCCAAGATTGAATATCTAGTTTCCGCATCTTTGAGGATGTGGCTGACATAATATATCGGAAACTGCTTCTTTTTTTCTTCCCGCACCAAGACAGAGCTTATAGCATCCGGGCCCACTCCCAAGTATAAGAATAGTGTTTCCCCTTCGCGAGGGCTTTGAAGAAGAGGGGTTGAGGTTAACTGCTTTTTCAACTGTTCGAAAGCATTATCGCACTCTTCACTCCATTCGAACTTAGATCCTCCCCTAAGTGTTTTGAAAAATGGAGCGCTTTTATCCCCTGACTTGGAAATGAATCGGCTCAATCCTGCCAACCTCCCCCCAAGTTGCTGCACTTCCTTCAGATTGCGAGGAGGGGTCATGTCTAGGATGGCCTTTACTTTATCTGGGTTTGGCGCGAGGCCATTAGGAGTGAGAAGGTGTCCCAGAAATTTTCCTTTGTTGGCCCCAAACACACATTTCAAAGGATTTAGTTTTAATTTGAACCTCCGTAGAGTAGCGAACGTCTCTACGAGGTCTTTCAGATGGATTGAAAAAGTTTTACTTTTTAGAAGAAGATCGTCTACATATACTTCAAGATTTCTCCCTTTCTGTTTTTTGAATACTGTGTCCATCATCCTCTGATATGTCGCCCCCGCATTTTTGAGCCCGAAGGGCATGACAAGATAACAATAACATCCATCATTGGTAATGAAGGATGTATGCGGGATATCAGGTTTATGCATCTTAATCTGGTGATAACCAGAAAATGCATCTAGAAAGCTCATGAAATTATATCCTACCGCGGAATCTACTAAAACATCTATCCGAGGCAAGGGATAGCAATCTTTGGGGCACGCTTTATTGAGCTTTGTGAAGTCCACGCACATGCGCCACTTCCCACCAGGTTTTGGAACCATTACAATGTTTGACATCCACGTTGGGTATTGAATTTCAGAAATAAAACCCGCTTTTAGGAGCTTGGAAACCTCCTCTCTGATGGGTAATGCCAGCTTTGTTGCCACCTCCCTCTTCTTTTGTTGGATCGGCTTGAATTCAGGAGAGACGTTGAGGTGATGGCATGCTACGTCTGGATCTACCCCAGGCATGTCCTCCGCTGACCAGGCGAAGATGTCCAAGTTCTCCAACAGGCAGGAGGTTAGTTGAGCTTTTTCCTCTTCCGACAGCTCGGCGTTGATGATCAGCTTCTTCTCTTCCCCTTCAGCAATGGGGACTTCTTGGATCTCCTGGGCAGGTTCCAGGTAAACTCCTTTCCGCTCTGTGCTTTCTTTGATTTCCTCAGGGAGCTTGGACACCTCGTAGATGTCATTCTGAGCCTTGTGAAGTGGTGCCTCGGTGATCACATTAACTGTCTTTACATAGCATTCGCGAGCAACCCTTGGATCACTCCGGATCCGATATTGACGCCCCTCAGCGGCGAACTTCAAGGCCAAAT
This sequence comes from Dactylorhiza incarnata, assembly GCA_033032865.1. NCBI lineage: Eukaryota > Viridiplantae > Streptophyta > Magnoliopsida > Asparagales > Orchidaceae > Dactylorhiza > Dactylorhiza incarnata. Next base: position 12,915 of record JAWHQI010000796.1, on the reverse strand, counting down.
GGAAAGTAGATACTACCGCTCTGTAAGCGTTCAGAATTGGCCTTCCGAAAATTGCACAGTAGCTGCTCGGGGCTTCCACCACCACGAAGTTTATCAGCTTTGTTATACCCCCCAGCGATACCAAAAGCTTTACGCACCCCTCCACTTCCTTCTTCTCTCCCGAGAAGCCATAGAGGGGCCCTTCCGTGGAGAGTAAGGACTTTCCAGTTTTAAGGGCTTCGAATGTTTCACGGAAAATGAGATTAACTGAGCTGCCGGTATCAATCAGAATTTTGTGCACGGTGTAGTTTTCAATAACCGCCTTTATCACTACTGCATCATCAAAAGGATTTGCATTTGGGGAAAGATCTTCTTGGCCGAAGGTAACGACCGCCCTTTCTGGAGTAGAAGTGGAGGCGACTGCCACTTCTTGCTTCGTAACTCTCCCGATGCTAGATTTCCGAGAAGATTCTACTCCTGCCCCACCATGAATGCAATATACGTTGCCAAGAGGGCCAACGTCATTCACCACCGATGTATATCCCCATAGCAACCTGCCTCTTCCACATCAGCACACTCCCAGGTCACTTCGACCACTTCCTTCTTCTTCTCGGTTCGCGGCTCAACAGGGGTTTCTTGCCGAATCAACCCTCGGAGCTTTCCTTCTTTCAGGAGCTTCTCTATCAACCACCGGAGGGCTCGGCAATCCTCAGTCTGATGCCCTTCCTCTTTATGATATTCACAATAGAAGTTAGGGTTCCGGTTGCGAACTTCTGATTTCAAGGGAGGAGGCCTCTTGAAGTCAGGCCTCTTTTGGAGAATCTGCACGACCTCGTTCATGGTGACGTTGAGAAGGGTGAACGACTCCTGAGATTCATCATATCGGATGGATGGGATAGTTGGGGATGGTTGTGCGATGTACTGCGGCAGATATACAGGCATTATTTGCGGAGCTCCCATGGGTTGAGTGGGTGCGATGGCCAGCGGCGGTTTCTGATCTTGAAACCGTTGATGGCCGAGGAATGGTTGTTTAGGCTTAAGATTCCTCCCCCTCTGAGCCCGGGGCTCGAAATCAGGCCGAGATGGATGATTGTAACGTTGCTGATGAGTTGATGCAGGATTAAACTGATCGTTATTGCTGAGCAATTTGGCAACATAACCGGGATTAGTCTTTTCTCCCCTGATGAATTTGTTAGCCAGACTAATCATTTCCTGGTATGTTTTTGGCTCCCTGATTTGAGCTTCGAATTTCAGCGGCCCCTCCCTAAGGCCATGCATCAGAGCGACCCTATATAACTCTGGATCGACGTTTTGCACCTCCATTATCTCCCTTTGGAAACGGTCAACGAAGCGGGCCCACGTTTCGTTTTCCTGCTGCCGTATCTCAAATAGGGCTGCCGGACCGTTCTTCCTCTTTTTCGAGGTAGAGAATCGAAGCAGAAATTCTCTACGCAGTTCTGCAAAACATCTAATGGATCGAGGATGCAATCCATAGAACCATTCTCTGGCTTGTCCATCGAAGGACGTCACCAGGAGCTTACACTTAGTTGCATCGGAGATGGTACTCAGAGCAACAGCCGATTCGAACGCTTGGAGATGAATTGCCGGATCGGACTCCCCACCATATGTTGATAAGCGTGGTTCTCGAAAGTTATTCGGAGCCGGCTCTCCCCGGATCTCATCCGTGAAGGGAGAACTCTCCTCGGCATCCTCGTATAGAGAAAAAGCAGGGTGGTAGGGGATCTCTGCTGCGGTCATTTGCGGACAGGCCGCCTGATAGGAGCGGGCAGGTGCTCCGGCCGGGTAGGACTGGTAGGCGGCGACCTCAGGCGGATAGGAAAAGCGAGCGACCTGAGAAGCCGCCCCCTGGAAGTCAAGGACTCGAGCCGGCATACAGCGCGCGGCCTCTTGGTAGAAATTCTGCCGGTCCGCAGAACCTTCTGGTGGCGGTTGGGAGTGAGCGACCTGCGCAAATGGGTATGGAGGTGGAGGAGGTAGAACAGGGGTCATGGCCGGGTTAACCGCGGCCTGTTTGGGGGCTAACCGCTTGGTTAGCAGAGCTAGAGCCTGACTGATCTCGTCCAGACGCTGATCAGCTGCTTTCTGAGCCTGGTCGGCTTCTCTCTTAGTTTGCTCCAGAGCCTCCCACAGGGAGTCATCGCTATGATCGGACCGGTCTCTTGGAGGGAACTGGCGGTCTGACATTCTGAACCAAAGATTTTGCTGATAGTCCGCGATCTGAAGGTCGCGTGTTTCTGTTCGATTCAAAAGTGCGCTCACGAAGAAAATCGAGGGCTGCGGATTATCGGTTACTATTTGGTTAGAGAATTTAGACCGCTAGCAGCGGTCGAGGCCGGACTTTGCCCGCCGCGGCAAATGCCACTCTTGCGACGGGCTTTCCTTTGATTGAAAAGTAGCGGTCACAAGTGCAGGAAAGCAGAAGCCGGCCGGTCAAACAGTTCGCAAGACCTGAAACTCGAGACCGGAGCTCCGACAAGCGAGCTCTTCGATTCGAGTGTCCGTGTCTTGTGAACAGTGCCGCCCCCTATTTATAGGCTTGGGGGCCTGCCCGAATGGGCAGGGATAAAATAACCACCTGCCCGGGTACAGGAGAAACGGGCAGGCGGTGACGGGATGCACAAGGAAGAAAAAAGAAAGAAGCCGCGCGGCTTGGCGGCTTGCTCTTCCGACCTGTCTTGCTCGAGGCTGAGGACACCGGGACCAAGTCAATGATGCAGACCGCGCGGTTTGGAGATTGAGGCCGCGGTCTGCCTTCTGGTCATGACTTAGCCGTTCTTCACGAGGTAACTTGGATAGCCTTTGATCTGGAGCCCCGGCCTGTTCTTCGGGGCTGGAACCTCGAGTTTCTATAGGACAACCCGCGCGACCTTCTAGCTGAGACTGCGGATGAACTTTTTGCCTTAGCTCTTGACGATCTTTTCCCTTTGGGGGCGATCCGGATATGACACCAGGCCGCCCGGCCTGGCTCTTCTTGAACTGGGAACCGCTGATCCCGGGACCTAGCGGCCTGACCCAGGAGTTCGAGCGGTCTGCTAATGGTCCGACCCGAGAAGCGGTTTTCTGGGCAAACATTGCCTAGCAGGCTTCTTTGGCACAGCGGGTGCTGAAGCCGAAAAGAAGTATGACGGTAAAGGCTCAGCAGAGTAGCCATAAGACTTACGCGCACCATATGGAGTACTAGACGAAGTCGGTGCTCCATATGCTGGGCTATAAGAATTATGCCTACTATTCTCCGTAGGGCATTCATCACTAGAGTGGGAGGTAGCTCCACACCAACGGCAACGGAAATTAAGATGTGCCCACATAGTGCGAAGATAAAACGATTCAAACAAAAGAACACTATTGTGCGAAATACTACACCTAACAAAAATTTACTAAAGCAACCTACTATAAAACAAGAAAATGGAATAAAAAGAACAGAAATAAAATAAAAGATGCAATTTACAAATGGAAGGGCTTTTCTCTCAAATTCTCCCTCTCCAGAAAACTCACACGACTGTGTTCCCCGGCAACGGCGCCAAAAACTTGATGGCGCAAATCTTAGCACACCGCTATAGGCGGTGGCTAGACTGCGACACGAAACGGCAGTGTACCGATCGTTCAAGTAATATAAAACGAGGAGTAATCCCCGAGTATCGAATCTCTCAAGGAACACGGTAAGGTGGAGTTAACGTTCGAGGAAGGGCTTGAGATCGAAGTCCTTGAGTCGGATGGAATGCGGAAACAGGGTGATTTGGCTTTTAGAAAATAAAAGAAAACAACTATAACTACTCCTATGCAATGCCGCTATGCAGTGCTTCGCTTGGCGGGATGGATGACTACGTAGGCCTTGAACGCGCTACTTCGTAAGGGCGGATGGACGAGTAGGCAAACGGATCGAACTATGCAGGCCTTGAGCGCGCTGCTTCGTTAGGCGGGATGGAATACACGGGCCGCAATGCCACGCTTCGGTAGGCGGATGGGCGAGTAGGCTAACGGAATGAGGGTCGCAAGCACCTCTTCGACAAGCACGCCACTAGCAATTGCCAGTGCCGCACCGGACGTGACGGCGGGATGGAGGATGGAATGGGGCGCACCTCAAGCACACAAATAAACAAAACAGGGTATTTCACATAGACATGAAATAACTTTAAATAGCAAGGTCTATAGTGTTCTTCATCAAAATACAAAAGATCTAACTATTACAACAATCAATAAGAGGAGAACAAGGCAAGAAATCGACCGAATCCGAAGTCTCGTTGTAGATTCACGGTTGGAATCGCCGGGTTGTCAATCCGCGTCCAAGCTCGGTCCGCAACTACGTCCGGGGTAGAGAGAGCTGTCACGACACTCCAATGGACCCGTCTTCTTCGTGTCACGATCCGGTAGAGGTTGCAAACTTCCTCTTGCTTGATGGTAATGGCGGCTAGGTCTTCCTTTGGAGCTCTTGGATGAAGGAGGAGGCCGAGAGGAAACTCCGGCTCAAGATTGGCGTGAAGAGCAAGCCCGGAGCACCTCCATATGGTGGGCGACGGTGGAGGGGCGAAATCGGGCGGAACCGGGCGGAAAACGGCGCTGAAAATCGGGATCCCCGACCTAAATCGCGAGCAGGGAATTTATAGGCGCTGGAATTAAACAGTGCGCACGGTCAGTGGCGCACGACCAGTGGTCGTGCGCACTAGAATTCGGTGATCGTGCGCTCTGCCTGAACGGAACCTGCAAAGACAGAAATTATGAAATAACATGATCGCACGACCAGTGGCGCACGACCGGTGGTCGTGCGCACTATCGTAGGTGGTTGTGCGCAGTAGATGAAACAGAACTCATAAAATAATTGTTAAGTGCGCACGTCCAGTGGCGCACGACCGGTGGTCGTGCGCACTGGTGTTGATGGTCGTGCGCACTGCACCAAACAGAACTCATAAAAAAGGGTCAAGTGCACACGATCAGTGGCGCACGACCGGTGGTCGTGCGCAATAGAACCGGTGATCGTGCGCAGTGTTCCTGTGCAGAATTGCACTGGGAACACTCGCACGACTCCTATTCCAGGCACAACCACAAATCTAGCCACTGAAAGTGGCACTTGACAGCAGATTGATCAATATGAACTATAACAGGGCTAAAGTGCGGTGAAATGACTGAATAAACGGCCCAGATGAGTCCATAAAAGTGTATATGATCAGGACTCATCAAGCTCCTTGCACCTTGCACCTTGCTCCATGCTCCATGCTCCATGCACCATGCTCGTAGCTCCTAGCTCCTAGGTCCAAGCTCCATGCTCCTAGCTCCTAAGTCCTAGGTCCTAGGTCCTAGGTCCAAGCTCCATGCTCCAAGCTCCTAGCTCCTAGCTCCTAGCACCTAGCTCCTAGCTCCTAGCTCCTAGCTCCTAGCTCCTAGCTCCTAGCTCCTAGCTCCTAGCTCCTAGCTCCTAGCTCCTAGCTCCTAGCTCCTAGCTCCTAGCTCCTATGTCTAAGCTCCATGCTTCATGCTCCATGCTCCATGCTCCATGCTCAATGCTAAATGCTCCATGCTCCATGCTCCATGCTCCATGCACCATGCTCCATGCTCCATGCTCCAAGCTCCATGCTCCAAGCTCCATGCTCCATGCTCCTAGGTCCTAGCTCCTAGGTCCTAGGTTCATGCTCCATGCTCCATGCTCCATGCTCCTAGCTCGTAGCTCCTAGCTCCTAGCTCCTAGCTCCTAGCTCCTAGGTCCATGCTCCATGCTCCATGCTCCATGCTCCAAGCTCCAAGCTCCATGCTCCATGCTCCATGTTCCTAGCTCCTAGCTCCTAGGTCTATGCTCCATGCTCCATGCTCCTAGATCCTAGGTCTATGCTCCATGCTCCATGCTCCATGCTCCATGCTCCATGCTCCATGCTCCATGCTCCATGCTCCATGCTCCTGGCTCCTGGCCCCTGGCTCCTAGCTCCTGGGTCCATGCTCCATGCTCCAAGCTCCAAGCTCCAGGCTCCATGCCCCATGCCCCTAGCTCCTAGCTCCTAGCTCCTAGCTCCTAGCTCCTAAGTCCTAGGTCCTAGGTCCACGCTCCATGCTCCAGGCTCCTAGCACCTAGCTCCTAGCTCCTAGCTTCTAGGTCCATGCTCCATGCTCCATGCTCCATGCTCCAAGCTCCTGGCTCCTGGGTCCTGGGTCCATGCTCCATGCTCCATGCTCCAAGCTCCTATCTCCTAGCTCCTATCTCCTAGCTCCTAGCACCTTGCACCTTGCTCCATGCTCCATGCTCCATGCTCCATGCTCCATGCTCCATGCTCCATGCTCCATGCTCCATGCTCCTAGCTCCTAGGTCCTAGGTCCTAGGTCCTAGCTCCATGCTCCATGCTCCATGCTCCATGCTCCTAGCTCCATGCTCCATGCTCCATGCTCCATGCTCTTAGCTCCTAGCTCCTAGCTCCTAGATCCTAGCTCCATGCTCCATGCTCCATGCTCCATGCTCCATTCTCCATGCTCCAAGCTCCATGCTCCATGCTCCATGCTCCTAGCTCCTAGCTCCTACCACCTTGCGCATTGCGCCTTGCGCCTTGCTCCTTGCTCCATGCTCCATGCTCCTAGCTCCTAGCTCCTAGCTCCTAGCTCCTAGCTCCTAGCACCTAGCTCCTAGCTCCTATCTCCTAGCTCCTAGCTCCTAGCTCCTAGCTCCTAGGTCCTAGGTCCTAGGTCCAAGCTCCATGCTCCATGCTCCATGGTCCATGCTCCTAGCTCCTAGCACCTAGCTCCTAGCTCCTAGCTCCTAGCTCCTAGCTCCTAGGTCCATGCTCCATGCTCCATGCTCCATGCTCCATGCTCCAAGCTCCATGCTCCATGCTCCATGTTCCTAGCTCCTAGCTCCTAGGTCCATGCTCCATGCTCCATGCTCCTAGCTCCATGCTCCATGCTGCATGCTCCATGCTCCTGGCTCCATGCTCCTGGCTACTGGCCCCTGGCTCTTAGCTCCTGGGTCCATGCTCCATGCTCCAAGCTCCAAGCTCCATGCTCCATGCTCCTATCTCCTAGCTCATAGCTTCTAGCACCTAGCACCTTGCACCTTGCACCTTGCTCCATGCTCGATGCTCCATGCTCCATGCTCCATACTCCTAGCTCCGTGCTCCATGCTCCATGCTCCTATCACCTAGCTCCTAGCTCCTAGCTCCTAGCTCCTAGGTCCATGCTCCATGCTCCGTGCTCCGTGCTCCGTGCTCCATGCTCCATGCTCCATACCCCTAGGTCCTAGGTCCTAGGTCCATGCTCCATGCACCTAGCTCCTAGCTCCTAGCTCCTAGCATCATGCTCCTTGCACCTAGCACCTTGCTCCTTGCTCCTTGCTACATGCTCCATGCTCCATGCTCCATGCTCCATGCTCCATGCTCCATGATCCATGCTCCGTGCTCTATGCTCCATTCTGCATGATCCATGCTCCATGCTCCATGCTCCATGCTCCATGCTCCAAGCTCCTAGCTCCTAGCTCATGCTCCATGCTCCATGCTCTATGGTCCTAGCTCCTAGCTCCTAGCTCCATGCTCCATGCTCCATGCTCCATGCTCCATGCTCCATGCTCCTAGCTCCATGCTCCATGCTCCTAGCTCCTAGCTCCTAAGTTCATGCTCCATGCTCCATGCTCCATGCTCCATGCTCCATACTCCATGCTCCATGCTCCATGCTCCATGCTCCATGCTCCATGCTCCTAGCTCCTAGCTCCTAGCTCCTAGCATCTAGCACCTTGCACCTTGCACCTTGCTCCTTGCTCCATGCTCCATGCTCCATGCTCCATGCTCCATGCTCCATGCTCCTAGCTCCTATCTCCTAGGTCCATGCTCCATGCTCCATGCTCCATGCTCCATGCTCCATGCTCCTAGCTCCTAGCTCCTAGGTCCATGCTCCATGGTCCATGCTCCATGGTCCATGCTCCATGCTCCTGGCTCCTTGCTCCTGGGTCCATGCTCCATGCTCCTATCTCCTAGCTCCTAGCTCCTTGCACCTAGCACATTGCACCTTGCACCTTGCACCTTGTACCTTGCATCTTGCACCTTGCACCATGCTCTATGCTCCATGCTCCATGCTCCATGCTCCATGCTCCATGCTCCTAGCTCCTAGCTCCTAGCTCCTAGCTCCTAGCTCCTAGCTCCTAGCTCCTAGCTCCTAGCTCCTAGCTCCTAGGTCCTAGGTCCTAGGTCCTAGGTCCTAGCTCCATGCTCCATGCTCCATGCTCCTAGATCCATGCTCCATGCTCCGTGCTCCTAGCTCCTAGCTCCTAGCTCCATGCTCCATTCTCAATGCTCCATGCTCCATGCTCCATGCTCCATGCTCCTAGCTCCTAGCTCCTAGCTCCTAGCTCCTAGCACATTGCACCTTGCACCTTGCACCATGCTCCTTGCTCCATGCTCCATGCTCCATGCTCCATGCTCCATGCTCCATTCTCCTAGCTCCTAGCTCCTAGAACCTAGCTCCTAGCTCCTAGCTCCTAGCTCCTAGCTCCTAGGTCCTAGGTCCTATGTCTAAGCTCCATGCTCCAAGCTCCATGCTCCATGCTCCATGCTCCATGCACCACGCTCCATGCTCCTAGCTCCTAGCTCCTAGCTCCTAGCACCTAGCTCCTAGGTCCATTCTCCATGCTCCATGCTCCATGCTCCATGCTTCATGCTCCATGCTCCTGGCTCCTAGCTCCTGGGTCCATGCTCCAAGCTCCATGCTCCAAGCTCCATGCTCCATGCTCCTATCTCCTAGCTCCTAGCTCCTAGCACCTAGCACCTTGCACCTTGCACCTTGCACCTTGCTCCTTGCTCCATGCGCCATGCCCCATGCTCCATGCTCCTAGCTCTATGCTCCATGCTCCATGCTCCATGCTCCTATCATCTAGCTCCGAGCTCCTAGCTCCTAGGTCCATGCTCCATGCTCCGTGCTCCGTGCTTCGTGCTCCGTGCTCCGTGCTCCATGCTCCATGCTCCATGCTCCATGCTCCATACTCCTAGGTCCTAGGTCCTAGGTCCATGCTCCATGCTCCATGCACCTAGCTCCTAGCTCCTTGCATCATGCTCCTTGCATCATGCTCCTTGCACCTAGCACCTTGCTCCTTGCTCCTTGCTCCATGCTCCATGCTCCATGCTCCATGCTCCATGCTCTGTGCTCCATGATCCATGCTCCATGCTCCATGCTCCACGCTCCAGGCTCCATGCACCTAGCTCCTAGCTCCTAGCTCCTAGCATCATGCTCCTTGCACCTAGCACCTTGCTCCTTGCTCCTTGCTACATGCTCCATGCTCCATGCTCCATGCTCCATGCTCCATGATCCATGCTCCGTGCTCTATGCTCCATTCTGCATGATCCATGCTCCATGCTCCATGCTCCATGCTCCATGCTCCAAGCTCCTAGCTCATGCTCCATGCTCCATGCTCTATGGTCCTAGCTCCTAGCTCCTAGCTCCTAGCTCCTAGCTCCATGCTCCATGCTCCATGCTCCATGCTCCATGCTCCATGCTCCATGCTCCATGCTCCATGCTCCATTCTCCATGCTCCATGCTCCATGCTCCATGCTCCATGCTCCTAGCTCCATGCTCCATGCTCCATGCTCCTAGCTCCATGCTCCATGCTCCATGCTCCTAGCTCCTAGCTCCTAAGTTCATGCTCCATGCTCCATGCTCCATACTCCATGCTCCATGCTCCATGCTCCATGCTCCATGCTCCTAGCTCCTAGCTCCTAGCTCCTAGCTCCTAGCACCTAGCACCTTGCACCTTGCACCTTGCTCCTTGCTCCATGCTCCTAGCTCCTAGGTCCATGCTCCATGCTCCGTGCTCCGTGCTTCGTGCTCCGTGCTCCGTGCTCCATGCTCCATGCTCCATGCTCCATGCTCCATACTCCTAGGTCCTAGGTCCTAGGTCCATGCTCCATGCTCCATGCACCTAGCTCCTAGCTCCTTGCATCATGCTCCTTGCATCATGCTCCTTGCACCTAGCACCTTGCTCCTTGCTCCTTGCTCCATGCTCCATGCTCCATGCTCCATGCTCCATGCTCTGTGCTCCATGATCCATGCTCCATGCTCCATGCTCCACGCTCCAGGCTCCATGCACCTAGCTCCTAGCTCCTAGCTCCTAGCATCATGCTCCTTGCACCTAGCACCTTGCTCCTTGCTCCTTGCTACATGCTCCATGCTCCATGCTCCATGCTCCATGCTCCATGATCCATGCTCCGTGCTCTATGCTCCATTCTGCATGATCCATGCTCCATGCTCCATGCTCCATGCTCCATGCTCCAAGCTCCTAGCTCATGCTCCATGCTCCATGCTCTATGGTCCTAGCTCCTAGCTCCTAGCTCCTAGCTCCTAGCTCCTAGCTCCATGCTCCATGCTCCATGCTCCATGCTCCATGCTCCATGCTCCATGCTCCATGCTCCATGCTCCATTCTCCATGCTCCATGCTCCATGCTCCATGCTCCATGCTCCTAGCTCCATGCTCCATGCTCCATGCTCCTAGCTCCATGCTCCATGCTCCATGCTCCTAGCTCCTAGCTCCTAAGTTCATGCTCCATGCTCCATGCTCCATACTCCATGCTCCATGCTCCATGCTCCATGCTCCATGCTCCTAGCTCCTAGCTCCTAGCTCCTAGCTCCTAGCACCTAGCACCTTGCACCTTGCACCTTGCTCCTTGCTCCATGCTCCATGCTCCATGCTCCATGCTCCATGCTCCATGCTCCATGCTCCATGCTCCTAGCTCCTATCTCCTAGGTCCATGCTCCATGCTCCATGCTCCATGCTCCATGCTCCTAGCTCCTAGCTCCTAGGTCCATGCTCCATGGTCCATGCTCCATGGTCCATGCTCCATGCTCCTGGCTCCTTGCTCCTGGGTCCATGCTCCATGCTCCTATCTCCTAGCTCCTAGCTCCTAGCACCTTGCACCTAGCACATTGCACCTTGCACCTTGCACCTTGTACCTTGCATCTTGCACCTTGCACCATGCTCTATGCTCCATGCTCCATGCTCCATGCTCCATGCTCCATGCTCCTAGCTCCTAGCTCCTAGCTCCTAGCTCCTAGCTCCTAGCTCCTAGGTCCTAGGTCCTAGGTCCTAGGTCCTAGCTCCATGCTCCATGCTCCATGCTCCTAGATCCATGCTCCATGCTCCATGCTCCATGCTCCTTGCTCCTAGCTCCTAGCACCTAGCTCCATGCTCCATTCTCAATGCTTTATGCTCCATGCTCCATGCTCCATGCTCCATGCTCCTAGCTCCTAGCTCCTAGCTCCTAGCTCCTAGCACATTGCACCTTGCACCTTGCACCTTGCTCCTTGCTCCATGCTCCATGCTCCATGCTCCATGCTCCATGCTCCATGCTCCATTCTCCTAGCTCCTAGCTCCTAGAACCTAGCTCCTAGCTCCTAGCTCCTAGCTCCTAGCTCCTAGCTCCTAGCTCCTAGGTCCTAGGTCCTATGTCTAAGCTCCATGCTCCAAGCTCCATGCTCCATGCTCCATGCTCCATGCTCCATGCACCACGCTCCATGCTCCTAGCTCCTAGCTCCTAGCTCCTAGCTCCTAGCACCTAGCACCTAGCTCCTAGGTCCATTCTCCATGCTCCATGCTCCATGCTTCATGCTCCATGCTCCTGGCTCCTAGCTCCTGGGTCCATGCTCCATGCTCCAAGCTCCATGCTCCAAGCTCCATGCTCCATGCTCCTATCTCCTAGCTCCTAGCTCCTAGCACCTAGCACCTTGCACCTTGCACCTTGCACCTTGCTCCTTGCTCCATGCGCCATGCTCCATGCTCCTAGCTCTATGCTCCATGCTCCATGCTCCATGCTCCTATCATCTAGCTCCGAGCTCCTAGCTCCTAGGTCCATGCTCCATGCTCCGTGCTCCGTGCTCCGTGCTCCGTGCTCCGTGCTCCATGCTCCATGCTCCATGCTCCATGCTCCATACTCCTAGGTCCTAGGTCCTAGGTCCATGCTCCATGCTCCATGCACCTAGCTCCTAGCTCCTAGCTCCTAGCATCATGCTCCTTGCACCTAGCACCTTGCTCCTTGCTCCTTGCTCCATGCTCCATGCTCCATGCTCCATGCTCCATGCTCCATGCTCTGTGCTCCATGATCCATGCTCCATGCTCCATGCTCCACGCTCCAGGCTCCATGCTCCTTGCTCCATGCTCCTAGCTCCTAGCTCATGCTCCATGCTCCTAGCTCATGCTCCATGCTCCATGCTCCTAGCTCCTAGCTCCTAGCTCTTAGCTCCTAGGTCCTAGGTCCTAGCTCCATGCTCCATGCTCCATGCTCCATGCTCCATGCTCCTAGCTCCATGCTCCATGCTCCTAGCTCCATGCTCCTAGCTCCTTGGTTCATGCTCAATGCTCCATGCTCCATGCTCCATGCTCCTAGCTCCTAGCTCCTAGCTCCTAGCATCTTGCACCTTGCACCTTGCACCTTGCACCTTGCTCCATGCTCCATGCTTCATGCTCCATGCTCCATGCTCCATGCTCCTAGCTCCTAGCTCCTAACACCTAGCTCTTAGCTCCTAGCTCCTAGCTCCTAGGTCCTAGGTCCTAGGTCCTAGGTCCTAGGTCCTAGGTCCTAGGTCCTAGGTCCATGCTCCATGCTCCATGCTCCATGCTCCTAGCTCATAGCTCCTAGCTCCTAGCTCCTAGCTCGTAGCTCCTAGGTCCATGCTGCATGCTCCATGCTCCTAGCTCCTAGCTCATAGCACCTAGCTCCTAGCTCCTAGCTCCTAGGTCCATGCACCATGCTCCATGCTCCATGCTCCATGCTTCTAGTTCCTAGGTCCATGCTCCATGCTCATAGGTCTATGCTCCATGCTCCATGCTCCATGCTCCATGCTCCATGCTCCATGCTCCTTGCTCCTGGCTTCTGGGTCCATGCTCCATGCTCCATGATCCTATCTCCTAGGTTCTAGCTCCTAGCTCCTAGCACCTAGCACCTTGCACCTTGCACATTGCACCTTGCACCT